>JAPMOQ010017299.1:556580-582356 GCA_026543055.1 Argiope trifasciata | reverse complement strand
GGTAATGTACTGCCATCTATAGCCAATATGGCGAACTAATAAAGTTTCCAGAAGATGATCCGGAACTGATCTCGAAATGGATGATCCATAACCCGTGTGGTGATATGAACCCAAGCGCTCCGTGCATGGTCAGCAAACATGGAAGAGACCAGTGCAGATGGGGATTTCCAATGGAACATCAAACATGACATCGCTGGTGGACAATGAAAAGCCGAGGTTTAACCGGTTATCTTTTCACCAATGGTTTCACAAATTTTCTTATGGCATGTATTGTTTTGATAAATCACAATTGAAAATTTAAATCTTCGAGTTAGCTTCGATGCCTGTTTTCTCCGAGCGGAGCTCGGTCACCCGCTGGTATTTTTAAATTTAAGGATCAAATGATAAATCAAAAAACCAACTTGAAAAATAGTGTGCTATAATATTTTCTATTGTATTTACAATACATATATAAATATTGTACATAAAGAAAATAATTTTGAAAAATATACAATTAATTTTTATTTATGAATTGAATTTAACCAATTAATTAATGCATTACTAAATTAATTGATGACCAAACAAAATTATTTTCTAATTTAAATGCGAATTTTTCTAACATTAATCGTCAAGGATATTTCCCCATATTTTTTGATGTCTCTATATGATTTTGTGCCGTTCACAATTACAGCTGCTTTTCTCAAATACTATCAAATTATAAACAAAAAGACACTTGTGTACACAAGCAAACATCTGTCTTCCCAGGATGCTTTTCGTTCACTTCATTGTTGAGCAGTTTCGCCTTATCGAATTCTCCCTGCTATATCCCGGGTCTCATCTATTTCCGAAATGGTCAGCAATAACATAAATTCCACATAATGGTCTGATAATTGCCTTCGTAATTGCTTTCGGGACATACCGATCAACCCAATCAGGGTTGTTTGTTAATGTTATCTTTTGTTTCTTGGAATAAGAATCGAATTGCCTTTGGATGGTTCTGTGGAAAAGACTTGATTTCGGTGTTGTTGCATTACGCATAACATGTTACTTATGATTATTTTATCATATCTTATTGCTTTTTAAAGCACTTTTTGCCGTGAATGAGGGAATTGACAACATTTATCAATGAAAAAATTAATTTAATTTTGGAAACAATACAATTGTCAATTAAAGTGTACACAAAATTAAGGCATCCGCCAACATTCAAAATACTGGCATTTTTTTTTTTTAATTGTTATTTCTTGTAGTTCAGATTTTCCTCTTTCCAACACAATTTATCTTTTCTAGGAAAAGGAAGGCCTGACCTATCCTCGAAGATAATTTTAATAAAAATATATTTTTCAGCTAAAATTTGTCTTCAATTTTCTGAAAATTTTAATTTTTATAAAAATTCTCCACCATTAACAAGGTATCTAAAAAACTAATGGAGGTATTTACATAAAACTGACAGTGTGTGTTTTAAATAATATGGGCGATGAAATGAATCAAAAATTTCATTGTTGGTGAAATACTTTTTCATTTATAAGCGTTTTTAGAAAATTAAGTTGTTAATTGATAGAAAAAATGCATATATACGTATATTTTTACCCATAATTTCTTTGCATCTCAAAATTTTTCTTAGGTTTTGGTTTATTTCATTCATCATTATATTCCATAATTTGTGTACAAAGAAAAATAGGATTACTGCATTACCATTTTGTGTAGAATGTTAATCCTTTCGGTTAAATTTCATTAATATTTAGTACCAATTTTCCTATTTCTCAAAATATATTACATTTTAAAATAAAGTTGCTGTATTTATAAAATTTTGTATTATAATTTACAATACTTCTAAAAAAAATTTATGGTTTTTTTAAAGTACAATTTTTAAAATTTTTTTCTTCGAACGTAGTCGGATACTTTAACTGCGCAGTTGAAAATTAAAACATATGTGATAAATTCATTGGAAATCAATGATTAATGGCATTCGGAATATAATATTACTTGACTCTCATTTATTATCACTAATTCCTCTTGAGTATAGGGAGCCAGAGGTATAGTATCATTTTCTCACCCCTTCATCGTAATCGTCTACAATAAGGGCACAAATGCATTTAAGTTGCATCTCACTTTAGCTTTGGCAATACTGAAAAACACTAAACGTCTACTCAACAAAATTATGGTAGGTACCCAAAAAAATATTATGAAATCACTCCTCTTTTCGTTAAGCGTGATGGATTGAATATCCGTGGAATGTGGTTAGTTCGTTAAAGACTCCCTCCCAGATGGGTTCAGAAAACTGGAAGGTATTCTGAAAACTCTCGAAGGATGTACGATTAGCCATCAGTCGAAGTCCTCTTTTATACATCTAGTTTGAAACGCTGGTTGCCATTGCATTTTATATTTGGGTAGAAATTTTTTCATAACTTTTAAAGTATCCGACTACGTTCGAAGGAATATTTTGAAAAATTCGGTATTTAAAAAACTGTTTAAAACTATGGTTTCTAGATGTATTGTCAGTTATAATACAAAATACTATAAATACAACACAATTATTTGAAAATATAATATATTTTGAGAAATAGGAAAATTTGTAATAATTTTTAATGAAATTTAACCAAAAGGATTAACACTCTACACAAAATGGTAATGCAGCAATCCTATTTTTCTTTGTACACAAGTTATGGAATATGATGATTAATGAAAGAAACCAAAAATTATATATATATATATATATATATATATATATATATATATACATGCATTTTTTCAGTTAATTTAACTTAATTTTCCAACAAACACCTATAAATAAGAAAGTATTTCACCAACAACTTTTAGTTCGTTTCTTTGCTCACATTATTTAAAACACACGCTGAAATTTTTATGTAAATACCTCTATAAGTTTTTGAGATTTCATGATAACGGAGGATAATTTTTATGAAAATTAAAGTTTTGAGAAAATTGAAATTAAAAACAAATTTTAGCTGAAAAAATATGTGACCCTGGATGATAGGTCAGATCTTCCTTTTCCTAGAAAAGTTAAACTGTTTTGGGAAAAGGAAAGTTTGAAGTACAAGAAATAACAATAAAAAAATAATTCTCCCACATGGTCGATATTCAGTGTTTTTAACGTAGTCGGATACCTTAAGAAGAAATTTGGTTGTTTCACAGATTTTAAGTACTTGAAGACTAGTCTAAAGTTTAGTTTAGTTTAGTTATATTAACACCCGTTTTAAAGCAATACTAAGAATATTTTAGTAAGAACCTTGTAATTTTGAACCGTGGTTAGATGACGAGGACGACGATATGGCCGCAGTGGCCTGGTGGTAAGGTATCGGTTTCAGAACCAGAGGATTGCGGGTTTGAGACCAGATTTCACAGAAAAACCGCTGTGTAAGCGGGTCTAGTGCACGTTGAATCCGTCGGGGCCAAACGCCCTCTCGCTGGTGGGGTGTGGACGTTTGGAGAAAGGAGTGCCAACTCAGGTGTCGTCCTCGTCATCTGACAGCGGTTCAAAATTGTGATTCGTCCCAAAATAGCCGTAGTGTTGCTTCAAAATGGAACTTTAATACAAATAAATTAAACTAAAATGACGAGGAAGACACCTGAGCCCTCTCTCCCCACCACACCAAAGTAGCGAGAGGAAGTTTAGATCGGACGGATTTAACGAGCATCATACCCGCTTACAAGACAGTACTTTGGTATAATCGGGTCCCAAACCTGAAATCATCCTGCTCCCATGCCGAAATCCTACCACAAGGCCACTGCGGCCCACGACTAATCTTAGGAAAGATGGGGATTAGAAAGATGGTCTTGGCATCTATTCGAATTTATCGTCGCTCATTTCATTTATCTGTAATTAATAAAACAACATTTTTGTCAGATTTTCAAATTTAAAAATGGCATTTTCTAGTATTTATTGATAGTTTCCCATTTGAAATTTAACCTTTTCCACTAGTCTTCGAATCTGATTCTCCGTATCAAATCCATTGTTTTCACCTTATTTTGAGACAACTGTCAGATAATCACAATAAAATTTCAAATTAAATTTTAGAAATTGAAGCAAAATCGCGAACTAATTAACAAGACATCCACTCTAATTCTCGGCCCATTAGCTAAACTCTAAATAGTTTGCCATTTATTTCCAAATGGAAAAATGCTTCAAATGGTGTAAAATTTTATTTTATGGTATTTGATTCAATAAATATACAACAAAAACTGATTTTTACATTAAGGTTGGTAAACCTTCCCTAATATACAAAATCCATAAAAATAAGTTTCATTACACCATTTCCTGCCGAAAAAAATAAAAAACTAAAGCTTCACAATTATGAGATCTTATCTACATGCTTAAGATGCAGTAACGAAATTATTTTAAAAAAACTCAAAAACCATCTACAAGTTCAAAATAAAAATTGGAAATATATTTAATTTAATGTTTAATTCAATGTTGTTTTTTATAATAAATGTTGCGTTCTACACAGTTATATTCTTTTGCTACTATCATTATTGGACTTAGAGAGGGGGGGATTAGAATTCTAACCAATTTACTTAACTTGCAACCAATCCTTTGCACTCCGAAAAATAATTCAGTAAATAATTATTCACTTAATACAAAGATTATTGCTCAGATAGATAAATATACAGGGTGATCAGCGAATAAGCCCTGATTTCAAAATTAAATATCTCTACAAAAAAGATCGATAGAATTATGCGGTAAACTGTACGTTTATTAGCAAAATAGAGTATGTAAAATACGTAAAAATAGTGAACAAAAGTTAGAAAATTTAGCTACAAAAATCTTTAACAGATGGCGCTCTGCGCTGAAAACTCTTTTTCTGAAAAGAGTCTTGAAAAAATTATAACACATTAAGTGATGCGCTCTTTGCAATCAAAATACAATTTTTTCAAAATGTTCACCTTTCGAAACAATGAGGGGGCGTAATCGAACAATGAAATTTGACATCACGTCTTGCAATGTCTCAACGGAAATGGAATCACATGCAACACCAATCAACGATTCAAGCTCATCTAGAGTGGTGGGATTGTTTCTATAGACAATGTCTTTCAATGCTCCCACAGAAAGAAGTCACAAGGAGTCAAATCGGGAGTCATTTTTCCTTGTTGACGTCACACTGAAAGCGTCTATGGTGATTAGAGCGCCATCTTTTAACGATTTTCGTACCTAAATTTTCTAAACTTTTGTATAGCATTTTTAAAGTTTTGCTAATAAATGTACAGTTTACCGCATAATTCTATCGATCTTTGTCGTAGAGATATTTAGTTTTGAAATCAGGACTTATTCACTGATCACCCTGTACATAATTGTTTAAAGACGAATTTCTTCTAAAAATTAATCTACATCTTTTTATCATTCTGCTGACGTTATTAACCAGCAAAACTAAAAAAAAATAAATGTCAAAATGATGCACAGACTCGAATGGTGAGTGAGAGGCACCATTCGAGTGCAAAGAGTTAATTCCTCCTTACACAATGGCTTTCAGCTATTTCTGAGATTTAAAAATTTGCCCGAAATCGTTCTATTTCGAGGAAATAAGGGAGAAATACTTCTAGCGTAAGGATTGCTTGTATCAAAACCCGCTTATGGAAAACTCATCTTTGTGTCCATGAACGCGGTTTCTCGATGCTGAAAGCTGCTTGTGCCAAGGAATGGTTTATCTTGAGATTGCCTTTCGGATCAGGGCTCTTTTAATTTCCGGACCCTCCTTTATCCGGTTGTGGTGTCTGCCTTCCAACCGGAACTGCGGAACCGAAACGGACTCTAATCCCTCCTCGGCGTTCGTTTTCGACTCTCCCTTCTTACCTCCGGTAGGAAGACAAGAAGAAAACTGGATGTGTCTTCTCGGGTGATCCTTGAGCAAAATGGAACATATGAGAATTTCAGCTTCGATAGATGCTATGATTGTTTCCATGCTATAAAAAAAAAACTCGATCATTTCAGCTAATATGAATTAAGAGAAGTGCTCCATTTTGAAACAACATCCAGATCTATTTTTGGATGGATCTCGTAATTTTGAACAACAATCAGATGATGAAGACAGCACATGGGCACATTGTATTCTTTAATGTGTTCTTGATTGCCATATAATCATGGAATTGGAGCTACATAATTTGATCAAATTAAATCACAGAAAAATCGAACTTTTTATAATTAAAAAAATAAATAGGTCAATATTTTACTAAACATGACTAATATGACCAGTTGATTGTATAAAAACGCAATTTTTTTTTTCATAAATACATTTATTGACTCGATTAATATAAAATTATTTAAGTCATTTAGAATATTTTTCCAAGCATAAGACTGTCTCTAAGAATGTAGACACGAACAATAGGGTCACAATTAGAGCAGACATCCCATATTTAATTTTCATTTATTACAACCATTTTTTTATTTTATTTGTTATTGTCTCTTATTATTTCCAAAAAAATTGTGTAAAGCCTTTGCACATTCTACTTCCAAGGTTCTTCAAAAATATTTAATAACATTTTAGTTTTTTTTTGTGTGTGTGCTTAAATGCAATGTAAGTCTCTCTCTGAGGTAATAGTTTTATTAGAGAGTGTTCGAGAAAGTTCTAAGGGGACCAATTTTATAGGTTTCAAATTTTAACTAAACATTTAATAAAATTTTAGCGTTTTTTGCAGTAACTTCCGAAAATTTTAGAGTACAAATAATTTTGCACCATCTTAGTTTTCAAAAAATTATCTTTTCAATTATATTAAACATTTTGCGGTGTAAAAATATTTTTTATGTTTAATCAATTTTAAAAGAAAATATTTTAATCACATTTTCTAATATTAAACTTGATAATACTGAACGAATATGAAACGAATCATGAGATACAATAAATATTTTCTGTCATTATCATTCTGAAAGAACACAAAGCTTTACAATTCTAAAAAACACACGAATCTAATACATAAAAATAAATATTTGTTTGTAGAATAAATACTATTTATGCATTTTCTTTATAAATCCTTCAATTTCAATGAATGCATTCATTGCCGGCAAGAAAATAAATATCATTCTTTCATCCTTTTTAATTAAACATTATTTCAAAATCCAAACGATGATTCCAAAGATTATTTCTTCTGCGACAGCAACGCTCTGGGTACCAGATAGTACTTGATAAATTAGAGTAGACTTGAAATTGATTCTTATTTTCTTTTTTGGGTACCGGATGATGTTGTCTGATAAGGTCATCCCATAATGCATTGCGAGTTTAATCATAATGAGATGTGAAACTGTATTGATAACCTGCGCTCATGAATGTCTTGTCTTGTCTTTGTTCAGTGTGTGGATGTGATTATTAAAGAAATGTTCTTGAAAACATAAATCCTGTTACTTCCTGCACAGATCATAATAGATCCACCCCAAACTCAAAAGAAATAAGTTCGGAAGATTATATGATAATATCATCAATCTGAAAAGAAAAAAAAAATATTAGTTTTTTAAAATGCATAATATTATTTAGAAATGCAGTAAGCGATATTAAATTATTAGAATCTTAATAAATATCCTTAATAATAAAAGTGCTGTGCTTAAAATAAAGAAAATTAAAAGGCTGGTAGGAATTGACTAAATAGGCTCCAAGTAACAAAGTAGTTTTTAAAATTGCATTTAAATTTTTAACTAATTGAAAACTTATACAAAGGCTTAATACTTTTCTCTTTTTTAATTCTAAATCAATTTTTTAGCTTCGTATAAAATTCTAAAATTTAGCTTTTCATTGAGACAATCTTCATTTTAATAATAACTTCAAAATTCATTACCCAATTGTAGCAAAAAATATTATAGTACCAAGAAAATTGAAAATCATTTTATTATTTAGTCAGACCTTTCCAATACGAATTTTTGTCAATTGTGAAATTAGAAGGGGCGATCTCCCCGAAACTTTCTCGCGTACTCTTTATTATAGCTGTTGTCCCCTTAAGAAATTGTGGATCTTTACCAAAACCATAAAAGCCACGAGTGTTAAGATTTTTTTTTTTTTCACACATGAGAGTTTTGTACGTGTGAATTGAATTTTGTACGAATTACGTAGAATTTTGTGTTGAAATATAGTAAACAAAACCTGTATTTGTGTATTAGCTGCATGCCCGTGCGAACAATAATTACGAATGATCGATCTGTGGGGTAAATCTAGAGTTTCCGAGGGTTTGAGAGGAGTGCGACCGAGTTCTTGAACTCTAGGTTCTTAACCTCCAGACATGGTGGTTGAACAGAGTAATTGTATGACCATGAAATTACTTAGTAAGTGGTTGTGCTAAGTACAGAATCAGCTCAATAAATAACAATTTACTAATAAATCGAAAAAAAAATTAACTGAATCTAGCTGAAAAATTAACAGAACAAATTTTTCTATTCACGGTTCTTTTTTTTTGATCAGTTGCTGTCATGAAATAATGTAAAATAATGAAATTAATAAAATTAAATAATCAAAAAATATAACTTGTGTTTTGGATTTTTTCCTTGTGGCCGATTGAAACTAAAATCTGTCATTGAGCAACAAATATAGTCACAAGATCGCATATTAAATTTCGTTTATTTACATCTCTGCATTCTGCACATATGCTTACGCGTATGTAAATTGTGGAACAGATAAAGAGCCAGTCAAGAGTTGAAAAATGTGGTTCCCAATTTGATGTGGATCCTCATGACAGGAGTTAAACCCATGTACCAAATTTTATATAACAAGCTCTTTGGTTCTGCAGTGAATAAGTTATCTTAATGAGTTATTAAAAAAGCCGGAACAGACAAACTTTCTCTCCAATTCATTCAAAATTTGATAGAAATCAACAAATTCGATGTAAAGCGTATATGATAAAATTTATCCATCTAACTCAAGATGTTTTTGAGTCATCATCTTCCCAGACGCACAAAGACATAATTAATTTTGGATTTAAGGAAGTATGAAATGCAGGGATTCGTCGAAATCTCGGTTTAGAATCTTTTTTTACAGTTACGATAATCTTTCTTTGTATATTTCTTATATGAGAAAGTAAATAAATAAAATAAAAAGTCTGAACAATAATTCCAAAACAAAACCTTCATCTCCTTTTTTAATAACATGATAATGTTTATAAATTGGCATTTGTTTAGAAAACTGAGTGATATAAAATCCATTCACTAAACACAGAAAAAAAAAATGGCTAATACAATCAAACCTAAAAAACATTATTCATGATAATGTTTTGTATGTACAAGAAATTGAAAATGTTAATTATATAGACTTAATATATTTCACGATGTTTTGTAGAAATTTAAATGTGATAGATTTTTCAAATGAAATGGATATAAATCATTAAGCTTTTTTTTTTTTTTTTTTTTTTTTTTTTTTTCGAAAATTGCTGATATTACTATCAACATTTTAAAGACAGAAACATAATAAACTTTATTTCTGTATATTATATATCTGTTTTATTCACATGTATTTAAAAAAATAAATAAATTCTATTTTATTGAATAAGGCTATCTAAAGAACGTTTCAAACTTAAAAAGAGAGAGGGAGAGAAAAAAAATCAGTCGAAAGAATGGTTCTGCGCTCCTCGATAAGTGATTTTCACAAGTGCAGAACACATAAAAGGGGAGCACGAATTACTCTGCTTGAAGATCGCGAACTCATTTGTTGGATTTGTTCCCTGCTTAATCTTCGAATTCAATCTCTTCGGAGGCTGTTAAAGAAGATAGAGACAGGTTTCTTAAGTGTCCGGGCATATCCAAGACAAACACTTACGAGACGATCCTTAAAGTAAGAAATGCAGTCGTCCCAAAGAAAATGGAAGACAGTTCATTTACTTGTGAGGGGAGACGTCTCACAATCAGGGAGTCTCCTTTTTCCTTTTTCGTTGATTTTGATTTTTTTTCCCAACCTATTTTGCAGAAATTCCAGCATTGTTATCTAAATAAATAAAAATGAATGTTTGTCTGTATGTCTCTTATGCGCTGCCTTACTGCTTATCCGATTCTGATAAAACTTTGACTACTTATTACTTGCACTTGCGGAATGGTTATAGGCATATTAAAATTATCCAATATATAAAAAGTATTTTCGGATCTATTTATTGCATCTATTAACCAATGTTTAACCACCAAATAACTCGCAAGGCGATGCAGCAGATTCAGTAAAAATGCTACATTTAAGCTACTGGATGTTAATGTTTCGTAGCTATTGTAGGTAAATTCAATGTAAGTCTTTCTCTGAGGTAATATTTTTATTAGAAAGTGCGTGAGAAATATTTTAAAGCAACCTAACCTAATAAGTTTGAAATTTTAACTAAACATTTATAAAATTTTAGCATTTTTTTTCAGTAATTTCCAAAAATATTAGATTACAAATGATTTTACACCATCTTAGTTTTCGAAAAATTGTCTTTTCAACTATATTAAAGTTTTTATGGTATAAATATATTTTCTGTCTTTAATCAATTTTACAAGAAAATATTTTAATCACATTTTTTGACACTAAACTTGAGAATTCTGCTCAAATATTAAACGAATCACAAGATTAAAAAAAAAATAGTTTCTTTCATTGCCATTCTGAAAGGACATTAAGTTTTACAATTCTAAAAGAATGCACAAATTTAAGACTTTTTTTTTCTTTTTGTAGAATGGAACAATAAAAGAATAAATACTATTTAAGCTTCTCTTTTATATATACTACAACTTCAATTAATGTATTTATTGTCGACAAGAAAATAAATATCATTTTTCCAGCCATTCTTAACTAAACAAGATTACTATTTCGAATTCCAAACGATATTTCCAAGACTATTTCTTCTGCGGTAGCAACCGTAGCCTCCAAAAGAGATCACGCAGCAACGCGCCGGGTACCAGCTAGTTTATAATATAACACCATTTAAATTGAGATGTTGAATAAGTACTCGCTGTTTCTTTTGTGTGTGTGTGAAAATCAATGCTTTATTTTTAAAAAAATCTTTAAAAAACATTCTCGGCTTCAACCAGTACGGTAACCAATGGCCTCGCTTTTGAATCATTCCTAAGGCTTTTAAACGTTTTGAAACTGTTGTGTGATCAACTTCAAATGATTCTGCAAGTTCCGCTCGCATTTAACATGGAGTAATACTTCTAAATGTTCGTCTTCAAACTTCTTCGGTGCTCCAGTGCGTTCTTCATCTTCAGGATAAAAATCAAAGCACTTAAACCAATCTCTATGTTTTTTCAGTCAAAGCATGGTGGCGGTAAGTCTCAATAAGAATACTGTGACCTTCAACTGCAGATTTATTATTATTATTATTTTGGAATAAAATAGCGCAGTAAAATTCCCCGCAAATTCCCTTTTTTTTTCACGAAATTTGACATGTTTAACGCGATGAAAAATAATATTGTTTTAGCGGAATAACATACACAGAATTTTAAGCTTGCTTATAGCACTTGTAAATAGATATTATTGTTCCCAAATCAAGTGGTGTTTTAAAAGGGGAACTGACAGCAGAAATAAAACTGCAATGGTTTGACAGAAGTCCAAAAAAGAAAAAGTAACTTTCGACTTTATTCCTAATCCGGAAATTAAAATAAGAAAATAATATATAATCCAAATATATCTGGACATCCTTATAATCCAAATAATATCTGGACATGGGAGATTTCCTGCATATTTCCAAAGATTTGGAAGAACGCAGGAAAATAAATGCATTTATGGAGAAATTGGTAGAGTTTACCACTATTTAATGGAATGTATGGAGATCTCGGAGTTAAGGAAGGACCTGAAGATTATCAATAATGATTTAAATACAGCACTGATGGTACCAGGTAATCACAAAACCCTGAAGGATATGATGTAAAAGATTGATAGTTTCATTCCGTTTGTGAGAGTACAGATGTGGAGAAAGACAGCTATTTACACCCCCGAAAAGAATATTAGTTTGATTGTTCTGTCAATGTAAGGTTGGACAATGCTTATTCAGCTGTTGACCACAACAAATCCTTACGATACTTCTACATTCAGGGTGGTCGGCTGTATGCAAGAAGTACTTGTAAATAGATACGTCACCAGCATAAACTAAAGCAATCAGTTCCGGTAACGCCATCCGCTGGAAAGCAGCAAGAACGTATTCAACTATCCAATGCGCCTTGATCAAGAAATAATCAAATAAAATTTTATTAAATATTTTAGTTATTACGAATTTAATGGTTCATATAAACTCAAGTAATAATTTGCAAGTTTTTTTTAAAAAATACAGAGGGAGTACAAATGATGACCCCAATTTAAAAAAAGAAATTATTTTAGAAACTATTGCGCATATTTCAGTAAGTGATACATGAATTTAACGGAAAATATACCAAGTTTTTCTTTTTTCAATTACAAATGTCTGATGTGTGACCCTCTTGTCACACTCCACACGTCCAATCTGTAATCCAGTTTAGACGGTTTTCGGCATTGGTGGGGCATAAACAAAGACTTGTCGCAATGATTTGTTTTTGTGGATTTATGTCAAAGATAACAGACAAAACCAAATTCTACAAAAAGTTTGGAACGCATTGGATTACAGATTAGATATATGTCGAGTTACAAGAGCCTCACACATCGAACATGTATAACTGAAGGGGAAAAAACCTAGGTGTATTTCACTTTAAATCCATGTATCACTTATTGTAATATGTGCAGTAATTTCGAAAATATAGTTTTTTTTTAAAATCGGGTCTATCATTTATACTTACTCTGTATATGATACAGAGTCTGAATATATCTGACTCCTCCCATCGATGTTGGAACGTACTTCCTTAGAGACGGGTTGTACCGTGACCGGTGACGGTCATTTAGGACTCAACAGCTCCCACCAGTGTTATTGCTACAGAGGCACGGTCATTCAATATTATTTGCCCGTGTGTCTTCGTGTGGGTCAGAGAGCATGATAGGATAGCATAACTATAAATTCTTAAATAACATTTATAATAATAAAAAGCATACATTTATTCCTAACTATTCACTTGTGACAAGTTCGACCGGGACTGCCTGGTGGTAGCATTTTATCTTTGGGGAGGTAGAGTTCTAGGTTCAAAATTCGATTCCACTTGAAGAATCATGCGTTTAATCCTTCAGGTTCAGAGGATACATTTTTCAATTTTAGAACGAACCCTTTTTCAAGTCATGGAAAGTTTTAATTTTAATCACAAATACCTCCGCCAATTTTACAGATGAAATTTTTTCAGTGTTTTATTAATATGGTATAGCATACATTTATCTAATTGGATTTCTTGGCTGATCTTTATTAATTATTTTTGTAACTTCTTTGTTTCGCCTCTAGAGACGGGACTCGGTAACCTATCTCAAAAAATTCGAAGTAGTCACTTTACTATAAACTTACGTTATGTAATTGGCTATTGGACACGCCGTTTCGAATTTACAGGTATTATAAAGACTTCACAAATTACGCTGCATGTTTTATGTATATAAACAAAAAGAAATCCACAGGGGGTTGATCAGATGAATAGGGAGAGTTCAATTCAATTTAAAATTGATCAATATATTATCACAAGAATCGATACATTAATATAAGAAATGAATTAATAATTCACCATCATGGAGTTAAGATGAACCGATAATTATGTAGCATAAAAATAGCATAGCCAACAGTTATGCATTCCTGTAGTCTCCTACATTTTTTTTTATTTCAAGAAACTAAAAAAATCAATGTTAATAGCTCAAGACCAGATACAATTAATAATTTGAGAGCTGCCATTAAAATAGAATAAGCTCAGAATAAATTAAATTAATGACTGCAATTGCAATCGATTTAATTAATGACTGCACTAAGTGAAATTTCACCCTGTTTATTAATCGTCTTTCGTATTATTATCGTAAATTAAAATTATATGATTATACTATTGCTAGAATTTTTTTAATGTTTATTCCTTGGAGTGTTGAATTAATTAAAATATTGATCTAGATGCAAAAACTAAATGTGCTATAATTTTATTATAAAATAATAAAACTTAATATCTCTTATGAAGCTCAATGTATATTTTATCCAACCAATAGCTCCAAAAATAAAATGTCCACCTTATAATAAGCATCAATAATTTCTTTGGCTTAAAATGTCTTGACAGTAATCGCATCGCATTATTCAGATTTATTTTGAATTTGTTCATCCTTTAGACGATTATTTTTCAATTTTGATGGGTTAGTCTATAAAATGATTTTTAAAAATGCAGATTAAATTTTCAAAAAATTCCGACTTAAAACAATTGTGGATATTTATAGTTCTGAGCAATAAACAAATATCTGTATTAGATGAATGATTGTACAAGTTACTCTTCCGAGTACAAAGGGTTAATGGTTTCCCCTCCCCCATATTGCAAAGATTGTAAATAAAAGTTTTCTCAGCGAGAGCAATCTGAGTTCTGATATGCTGCATTCATGTAAGCTTATAGAAAAATCAAAATAATCCTACATTTTGTATGCATAATGAGTATATTAATAATTAAATTCATTATAGTTAAAAATGAAAAATAAATCAACTGCTGTGTGTAAAGAAAGTAATTAAATACAACCAATTATCACTGCAAAACAAGTTTTATTTTCTACAGTGACCAAACACAACTGATATGATACAACATGTACAGTGTCCAAGACTACATCATTGGGTGCAAACATACACAAATAATAAATCCACAAACTGCCCAGACCAGAAGCCACTAATCAAGTCAAACTACAGAAATTTTTAAAAGGATTATCTAATGGCTTTGCCGAGTGTATTTGAGAGAATAAAAATCTGAATAAATATTCGTAAGGAAACAAATTATGCACAAAATTCTTCTCCCACAAGGAAAATTTATTTCATAGTTAAGGGAAATGTTAGAATAGTGTCAGACAGCATTATACATGCTAAACTGAATACTACACACTATATATATGTAATAACTCACGCTTAAAGAAATAAAAAATCAATCACAGAAATATTTAGTAAAGAGTCTGCTAACATACTTTTCTTAGTCAAACTGTATAGAATCCCCCTCCCCTTCAAACATCAGCATAACATATTAACTGCAAAAATTTGGAATCGGCCACACAGTACACATAAATATGCTTAAAGAGGAAAGGACTGGTATATGCAAGATGAACACAATTAATAATTTGTCAATTTCTTAGATATGGACATACATCTGGGCACCTTGTTTTGGACTAGAGAGAGAAAGAGATCAAAATATAATTATGCACACAGATAAACAGTGCCAAAAACAGTTATTTGCTGACAGAAACCTAGATGGCAAAGTCTCATTACCTAAATATTAAATCAAATGCCTACACGGCACTGAAATCAACGGCCAAATATATTTTTTTTATTAAACATACTCCCAAAGATTGTTTTTTAAAAAAATTAGTAATCAAGACTGCTTATCCTCTTAAAAAATCACTAAACATTATTACTCAGTTTGAAAATTATGAGAGTAATATTAAAAATCAATAAATAAATTATAAAAGCCTGTATTTCTCTCTATTCTTCCTTCTGCTTGGACACAATTAACTAACACTAAAATAGTTAAAAGGACATGATTGATGTTGGATTAATTAATTAATGATCTAATATATGATATAAGTAATATCAGTCAAAATGAAATAAGACTACTATTATTGCATGCAAGAAAAGTCCAATTTAAAGCACAAAAACTTTTAAAACAAATATAATTCTCTTTTCGTTAGACAAAATAAAAAACAGTGTACAAGTCTATTTTCATCTTTTATTAGTCAGTTATACGCCCTTATTTATTAAATAGAATTCAAATCTGTATTTTTAGTCTTTTGTACAAATCATACTTCAATAATTTACACATTTAGAAACTGAAGTATTTTCACAGTAAGAATTTTACAGAACTCAAAATATGAAAAGTCGACATATATATAAGCACATCACTACAGTAAAAAAATATGATACAGTAGGCCATTGTAATTTTCTTCAAAATTTGCAGCTGTTACAGACAAAATACAAAAGTAAAATCTTCTCTTATATAGAACTATGAAAGTATGTGCTTCCGAATGCATAGATGACCAGATGGTTCCATATACAGAGATTGAAAAAACAGCCACTCGAAGAGAAATGTACAAATTTGTCCGTGGAAAACTACAATGCTGATGTTTTGTACACAGTGTAGTACAGTGCATCAATTTACAAATGTACATACTGTACATGGTCTAAACACATCAGGATAAGGAGTATTATGTAAGCACCTTCTCAATGTACAGTGTAAGAGGGGGATGATGACGTTGGTGCAGAAGTTTCTGCTTGAGGCACCTTATAGTTAATGTAAAGGCCTGAACGACCCAAAAGGCAATAATTAAATTATTTCATTGTGATTGAACAATCAGGACCACAATAATGCAGCATTTTGAATGAAAAAAAAAGTAAACAATAAATAGCCCCAAAAATTGCTTTAAAAAAAAAAGGCGGAGAAAATTATTATTATTAAAATTTTAAAAAATGTCCAAAAATATAAAGGAAAAAAAAATCAAATGCATTAAAGTGAAGAGTATTAACTTATTCTACAATTGACACATAGTTCTGAAAATTATGAATGATGACCAAATATAAGCAAAAATCATATTGGAAAATCAAAATGAATAATGTAAAAGAACTGAAGTTAAAAAAATGCATTACTGCGGCCCAATTTTCAATTTTTTTTTTCCCAAGTAACTTGTATTAAGAAAGACAACCTGTATCACATACAACTCAATGTTCTAATTTACAAGATTAAATGTTAAAAAAGAAATGAATTTTTTACAGATGCAAAGAGTTTTTAATTACTATAGATAGATCTGTGTATCTACACATGCTATCTTGAAAGTCGTGAAAAACCAAAAATGTGTGCAATCCTATTTCAAATTTGCAAAAGAAATTCCTAGAGATTCAGGCTAAATCGTCGGTTGTCAAAAAAGAAAGTCTATGGAAGACCAGCATTTCTATAATACATGAAATTAAGGAGAAAATAAGGCTTAGATTTAGAATTACTAAACGGTTATGTACAAGTTAAGTATCCTTGGACCACAATTAACTTAATTGTGAAAAAATAACAGGAAAGAAAATGAATTTTTTTTACAATTCAATGCTTTACTAAGTTTGAGGTCCAAATGCGGTTTACTTTTTACAATTGCAATAAAAAAATGAAGGCAATCGATGCATGTTTCATGATTTTAAATGGGGATTCAAATTTGTTTTAACTTATTTACACGTGTTATACGCTTCTTTTCCGATGACGCGAAATTGTACAAAACAGAAAAGAAAGCTAATGCACTTAAATGAAACTACTCTCATATAAAATATAAAAAATTTACAGAATTTTGTGCAAGACTTGCAACAACCATCACATATTGATTTTTATATTTACAAAGTTATATTAAAAATTTATTCTGATAAAAGAAAACAAGATATTACAAAACATTACATGTATAATTCAACATGATTGGTAAAAAAATTAACATGATTTTACAATAAATAAATAAAGAACATGGACTGATGAAATTAAAATTTATGTACATAACTCTGATAATCGCACAAAATATTTTTTAAAAAATGTTTTAGCATTAAATAATACATTTGGAAACATCAGTCAGAGGTTATATCCCATGTGAAGAATTATTTCATTTAAAATAAAAATATATAATACAGACCATAGCTTATAGAACAATTTACTACTATTTTAGTATGTACAAACAAAAAAGGGGGAAAATATTATGAATCCATTTCCGCATAAAACTGAAAGAGCATTTCTTTAAAGAATATTAAAACAGAAACAATGCATTTGGTACACAGTCATGAATTTTAGAGTTAGTAATAATTTCATCACAGACAGAATTTCAAAAGAAAAAAATAACAATAATGCAAATTAAATCAAGTGCATAAAACCTATGCATTCATATTATTTAAAGCTTGAAGTCTTCTTTTAAAATTTCTTAATGGAAGTCAATTCTTTTGACTAAGATAAACATCACTTTAAAACTCAGTCAAGTATTTTAAGAGGAAAAGTTGAAAATTAGGGAAGAAAATTATATTTGTTCCCACCCTTATTCTGTACAGTTGCAAAAGGGCTTTTATGGCCAATGAGCAGAAATATACAAAATCCAAATCTACAACAGCAATAGCTCCCTACAACACACTACATGCACATACAATGTTTCTATATTTATCTAATTACAATAAAAATTGAATACAAAAACGTTTTCACAAGTTTTACAAAAAAATTAACCACATGACAACAATGTGTCAAGATGGCTAAAGTTATGTATATATATATGTATATATTGTTACAAGAAAGCTAAACAATACTGAAGTTAACCACAACACTTTTCTCAATTATGCAGATAGTAATAGACTGATTCCCATAGCAAAAAGTTACAAGAGACCATATACCCAATCTTAAAGCTGAAAAAACCACACATCGGCACCAATACATCTGCCAGAAGGCAGTCCAACTCTACTTATCAATTACATTCAGAGAAAATCTAAGCAATAACACACGGGAAAACTACAGTAATTTTATGACAGGCATTATATGCTAACTTGCCTTCTAAATTTACCTAAGATTTCAAACAGACAGAAAAAGGAGTATATAGTGCATTAATCAGACAACGTAACAAATTGACATCATAGCATGAAGTAAAGACAAATAACAGATTGTTAAAGCAAAAAGCAAGATATAAATATCCAGTAAATTCTGGACAACAAAACTGTAACCCAATTAAAAACATACTGTCAATAAAACACAAAAAATTAAAATTATGAAAGAAATAAATGAAGTGTTATCATCAAAGCAAAAATGAATAACTCCATATCAACCGACACTTCTGTCTCCTTAAAATTTGTAAATGTATAAAGTTACTTCGATTCTCATACCTCAGTATCCTTTATGCAATCCTCATTCGGCATCTACTAGAGTGCAGCAGATTTGGGCTTTCAAATCCAGAATGTTTTGAAAGTAACAGCTGATCAGACAAATTATAACACCCAAATCAAATGTTAAAAAAATGGGTAAAATGCAAAGGTACACACACAGTCAAGAATGTTGTTTTCTCACATACTTGCTTGAAAGATACTCTTGGAGCAAAGATCAACCATGGCACAATTTATGTGCCAGTATTATATAATTAAATATTTTTAACAGCCTCTACACAGACAAAACACATTCACAAAGTATTAAACAATCACTAGTAATTAAAAGACACCTAATTTCTTACCATTTTGCACAACACATTAAATAGCTTAGTCAATTAGCAAAAAGTAACAAATGTAAATACAAAACATACAAGGGGGAAATTATTTAATTTATAAATCAAGTTGCAGAAAGGAAAAGAAACAAGGGAAAAAAAACTGCATGAATTATTTATAATATGATATCTAACAGCAAAGCATGCTGTGTCCGTCCACCAGTCCTTCAAAAACATATGAGAATTAGTTACACTTTTACAGAGCTGACTGTACAGGACGTTATCAAAAATTAGCAGTATTTAAAAATTACATCATCTGTAGCACCGAAATGTTACAAAATTTTTTCATACATACACTATACACATTTGGGTATACCTAGCTTGGAAACCATCACTTAATAAAATACACAGCCTCAATTTTTTTATATAATGAGGAACTTCAAAAGGCTATTTCTTGGTGCTTAAGGGAAACACGTAGCAGAAGCTTTGCTCTAAATAAGAAAATGACATCGGCTGTTACAAATTTATTATACCACATATTAATATTACGAGAAAGCTTTAATTATGCATATATTTGAGCAAAATCAAAAATTTTAATCTACTAGAAACATCACAAAACATTTTGTGCTTCTGCTAATTTATCATTCACAACTTAATTGGTTATAACAAAAAGGAGGGAAAAAGAGATAAATCAACATGTATCAAGTTTCTCAACACTAAAATACAATATTAAGCAGCTTAATAACACTATAAAAACCAAACAAAAAAATTAAGGACATTAATTCTTGCCAAATGCAAACCTCCATGCATTTTACAACACATCCTGTACAAGATCAACTACTGGGCTAGGTGTACCCATTAAAAACTATATCAAACACAATATGCAAGTTGTACAATGGGAGAAAATTAAAATCTTTAATAAGACCCATTTCTAAATACAATTGCAAAATTGATTTTGTCGGAGTGCCTTTTGTCTATTTACAACAGTCAAATTACAGTTAAGAAATGTCAAATGGAGCAGATAAATACACATAGATGTCTTAATTTTTTTTTTTTTTTGCATAGTCTGTCACAAATTAAAACAAGATAACAAGTTAAATAGTTATATGTCATATGTACCAGATAACTGGAAAGCCCCTTATTACTTCAAATGTTCATACAAAAGCACTTTAAACTACGTTATCATCAGAAAAAGACTTTAAAATTATATATGGTTAATGATTCATTCCCATATTAGGAAATCACTCTGATCTTTTCTAAATACAGAATGAATTCCATATTAACTTTTGAAGAACTATTATTTAAGCATGCAGTGTTCATTCAGCCCTCTATACAATACACCCTAGCTCACTCCGACATTAAGACAACATTTTGCAATTGAAAGTTAAATAGCTCCGTTAGATGGTGCCCCTATAGGGCCCAACTCATTATTTTTCATCAAGTACTTTTCTAACTTGGCGAGAATATGCTTGCCATAAGTGTATTTGCGTAGAGATGTGATATGAGGACGGATCTTGTGCAGTAGCAGTTTTCTCTGTGGAGGCTCAGCAACCTCAATCATTCTTTGCACAACATAATTGGCATACTGGTCCTTCATCATAGAATATAAGGCACTGTGAGGCCTAGAAAAAATTGAATTCACAAATTTAATCAACTGAAAAAATGCAGAGCTGCATTCATTTGAAACTCTACAAAATAAAACAAAACAAATAAAACTCAAAAATTTTTTTCATCATTTCTAGATATTATATACATAGATATCATAATCTTTAAAAGATGCATTGGCTTTAAAAGATGAACTGCTTTCTACATTGCAATGATTTGATAATAATCAAATCAGTTTTAAATCCCCTTAAAAATTTAGCAAATAAAAAAGAATAACAGCTTAATGTTAGGCACCCAGCTAAGTTTTGATGTTAAGTTGTTTCAATAGCAAAATTCTTTCGATTATTTAGTTAATTTAAAAAAATCTTTTATAGTATAATAGTTTAGCTGATTAAAGAATTATTTTTATTATTTTTTAAATTAAAAATAATGTAATATTTTCAATATCCTTATTAACAGTCAAAATTTGATATTCAATTTATTTTTTTTAAAAGGGAGGGGGGGGATGAGAGGGAGGATATCCGTTCTTAGAATTTTCAAAAACCAAAAAAGTTTAAAATTGGCAAAAATCCTCTATAAATTCACAAATGATTTAATAGAAAATAATAAGTTGTCTAGTTTCTTTTTCTAAATTACTCAAGGAAAGTAATCTACGATGCTGAACATTAGCTGATTCTAAGGAATATTCATATGCCAACTCAAGGTGCGACTATATATTCCAAGAAATGCTAAGTATTTCTACATAATCAGCAAACATTTCTCTTTAAAGGATATTCAGTTTGTATTCAAAATAATAAAAAAAGAATTTTAATGATGCTTAAAATATTTATATTTAGATTAATTGCAAAGAAAGTAAAAAATAATGTTATTTAAATGAATTTAAAAAACACAGCAATTGTTTATTAACATAAAATACAATATTTAACAAGACATATTTATTTAACAAAAGAAGTATAACTCTACAGCAGATTTACTGTATAAAATAGTTGGAAAATAAATGTTTCAAGTAGGAAAGAAAATCTTACAACTCTAGAGATATAAATACGCATTATTTTTCTGGAATTATTTAAGGTCAGGTTTTTGTCAACTCAGAGGGATGTTTAAAAAAATGCAAAAAAGAAATGAATCGTGAATTAAATTATTCAGATTGACAGGAAAAATTCTTTATAATTACTCAAATTATTTACATTCAGATTAAAAAATGAAAGTTTACTTTAATGGAATTCAGATTTACGTATTGTGAAACATTAAAAACATAGATTGTGGAAACATAGATTTTTTAAGAAAAACAATAAAAGATTTCCTAAATATATATTCATTGACTGAACTTACCCATCATTATAGGTGCACACTTCTTCGATGAGAACAGCTCGCTCAGCTCGAGATGCATGTGTAACACATTTTTCAACCACATTGCTGAAATTAATTGAAATGCATTAGATTATTACTAAATGAAAATATCAAAACCTACTTTTTAAAAAAAGTCATTGAATTTTAGACAAATAATACTCAAAGTATATTAATGAAAAACAATGAATCACTACACTGCATAATAAGAAAATTGAAGGAATAAATTTTACATTAATTCAATAGCTAAATTAAATAAGTACTGAAAACCTTAATCGAAACTTCCCTGGGTTTTAAATAAATATTTTAGCTAATATCAGAATGATACTCATTTTTTAAAAAATATCAACATGCTTGAAGATTGTTATTTCAACATGTATGAAAATTAATATTTATAAGATTTATTTATTTGCATGATTCTGACCGAACAGCGTATGATTTTTTTTTTTAAAGGCTAGAAAATATATCGACCATACTAATTATTAGACTTCAGGTAGCTTAAGTAGAGAGAAAAATCAATAATATAGCAGTGGAGAAATTAATTTGATCTTACCTAGCAAATTTATGCTGAGATAAATTTAATACTTTTCCTCGCACAACATTCACTATTTTGCTCTTATCCTCTTGGCATCCATGTTCAAGTACATGCTGCACAACATAATTGCCATACTGATCTTGAACAAGCTGCTCAGTATGTTGATGCAATTCTTCCAAAACTGGTGTTGTCTGTTCAGGAGTACAATGTTCGAGAATTCGCTGTATAACACGACACCCATAAGGATGGGTAGATAAAGAAAATACCTGCAATAAAAATTAAATCTAACAATTAGTAATTAAATAAATTCAGGAACTTCTATTTATACCATTATTCAAAATTAATAAAGTGGTAGAAAGGTATTTGTCAATAAGAATTAAATTTATCAGTTTTTTTACGAGTCCAAATCTGAAATCTATATTTAAATTAAAGTTAAATACATTTTTTAAAATGCTTTCACACAAAAAAACTTGTTTAATCACAGAGAAAAATGGAATTTCATATTCGTGCTTCAAGTAGCATACTGCCATTATTCCCAATTCCCTCATGGGAAGTCAAACTGATGACGACTGTCTCTCATTGATTATGAATAATACACACTAAGTATTAGAAAACTCATTACTTGCCTCATAATTATCCTTTTTTCCACTCAACATCGATACATTCAAAATACAGAAGCTCAACCAATCCATAGCAATTATGCGAGTAATCCATGAATAATAATTGTAAATAAAAGTAGTTCAATTTTAATCCAATATTTGTATAATTTGAATTACGAGAAGATAGAGTTCCCACACTATGAATATTTGTGAAATAATAGTAATCTAAAGTATACAGGATTAACCATTTTTTTTAAAAAAAATAAAGGGGGGGGGTATAAATATGTTTAGAATAATTCATATTAAGAACGGATGTGTACATAAATCATTATAAATTCAAAATTTTAAGAAAATTCTTTAATGATTATTTTTATTTATTATATAAAATCTTTACCTAAAAAAAAGTCTATCTATTTAATTACCTATTTAATAAACTCAGGTTTAATTTTTTTTTTAACTAGACAGGTTACTAATTATCTAAAAAGTTATCAAACAGCATTTTTTGCATATCAATGGTTTAATTTAGACAGTTGCATTTTAAATATAGTAAAGGATTTCAAAAATAGTAGAGGATTATTTGGAGACAAGCTTTTAGTTTCCTCAATCAATAATCACATAAATACCTGATAATTATTTTTTTAAAAGACGATCTTTTAAAGCAGAAAAACATTCCTTACTTGTCCTTGAAATGCATTTATTATAAACTGCAGAGCTATGGGGTCAACACATTCTATGCATTTCTGAACAACATGATTGCCATTCTGGTCTTTTACACATTTCAGAACATGTCCATCCAACTCTTTCACAATCTCCTTCTACAAAGAAAAAATAATAATTTAAAACTTGCATTGAATTTTTAGAAAACACAATTAAAATGATAAATCTTTGCATCATTACAATGATACGATGAGTATATAAATATATCATTTTCTTTTTTTTAATTAAAAAAAATAAAAACATTTGTCTTTAATTCAAATTTCCCTTAGAAATTACTTTCATCTATTCTTTGATCAACATATAAATTTCATGATGAAAGGTCTGGTTGTTTGTAAGGAATCCAAATTTCTGATATCTCAAAAAAACTGGATTTTTCTTCTGAAAAGGATTCTAAATGGAGTGAAACAATCTGAAAGAGTAGCATCTGTTTAATAAGGTAACTGAGGATACACATTCCAGTAATTCTAAAATTCATTTCATTGGTCTAGCAACATATGAAACATATCTTTCGCTATATCCTGGAATTTGCTACTTCAATGCTTTGTTAAAATCAATTCACTTTAGCTTATGTATTTCAATATTGATGGTTTCATCTAGTATTGCCGCCAAATCTGTATTTTAGACCCCCCCCTCCCAGATAGTGGCAAATTATAATTCTCATCTATACTTATAATAAAGCTCAATGTGTGTGTGTGGGTTGGCGCTTTACAGGTCAGACCATTGGACCTACAGCTACCAAATTTGGTACATGTATACCTTTGATGTTCGGAATGTGCACCTCAGAGCCCTTTTTTCGAATTTTTAAATGGAATTTGAATTAAAATGTAAGCGAAATTGACGTTTTTTCCGCTATAACTTCCGAAAATATAATCGCACAAACATGATTTTTACATCTATTTAAAGATTAAAAAATTAGCTTTTTAATGGTATCAGTATTTTAATGTATAACTTAAGACTCTATTTTTAACCAATTTTTAAAGAAATCTTTTGACCATGTTTTTTGAGCACATGACTGGATAAAATAAAAGAAAACAATGATGGAAGTTCAAATAATATTTTTTGAAAAAGCTATCGTAAATCAAGTCTAAAGAAATGATACTTTTAGCATGTGACTGAATAAAATAAAAGAAACATAAAATGTGATATTTTCTAAAAAAATAAATGCAAAGGAAAGGTTTTTATAATCGTTTGCAATATCTAAATCATTTATTAAACAAATCTTCTTGATTTATAGTAAACCTGATTGAATTTAGACAGGATATGCATTGAAATCCTGACTTAATGGCATATTTCTATAATCGTTTGCAATATCTGCATCATTAATTCAATATTTTTTCCATTATAAAATTTGATAGTTTCTAAAAAAAATAAATGCAAAGCCAAGGTTTGTATAATCATTTGCAACATCTAAATCATTTATTCAATATTTTTTTCCCTTTTTCACTTTCTTTAAAAAAAAAAACATTTACTATTTTGGCAACATTGCGAAAAAAAAAACATTTTTAATTTCAGGCCAATCAATGCTCGGAATTGCTTCAAGGCTAATGAATATGCGACTTAATTGAAAATTTTAGAACTCATTGCTCATGGCGAGCCAGCTGGTCGCCAAAAGCGGCTAGTTGTTTAATGAAATCATCAATTTTAAACCATCAAAATTAACCTTTACAATTTGGATTCAACTTTACATTTTCAACACAAGTATCCAAATGAAACAGTGTTCCTGCTGCAGTTTCTTTGCAAAGAAATAAGGCATAACTTTCTGTAAAAGCTTAAAAATTGACATTTTTGGAATAAAATTCAACATATTTTTGCCAGGTTAATAAAAACTCATCTA
>JAPMOQ010017299.1:523898-556570 GCA_026543055.1 Argiope trifasciata | reverse complement strand
AAATTTCTATGAATTTCAGATTTTGGTATGAAGTCCAATTATAAAGGTATAAAGCTGTTTTATATTTCCATTCTTTGTTTCAAGTGACACAGGAAAAAGGAGTTAGGGTGGAATTCAACAAGATACTGGCAATATTAATAATTTAGATGTATAAAACAAGGAGTTCCAATTAAAATTATTAACATTCAGAAAATAAATAAGTTTTAATCCACAAATTTCAAAAAATTTACCTAGTCTAAAAGAATTACAAGTTTATTCCATTCAAGTAGAATATAAATTTCTGCATACAATTTTGTAAATATTAAAAAATGAATACAACAAATTTAATAGAAAAATAAAATATTTATCATACAATTACTTGTTGTTCTGGCGGTATTGATTCCAGAGCTTTCTGTATTACTCGGCAGCCATACATTTGTAAAGCAAGAGGCAGGACATGGCCCTTTACTTTCTGTGCTAGTTGTTGCTTTTGTTCAGATGTACCAAATTCAAAGAATTTTTGAATCACATAGTTGCCAAATACATCTGTCATTAAACTATAAGCAGCTCCTAGAATTTCATTGAAAACCAACTGCTTCTCTACAGGTGTAGCTCTTTCTAACTTCTGTTGAATAAATCTGAAATGATAGACAGCATTCATAAGTTTACTAAAATTGACCAAAAGTGTTAATGAAAAAAATATATAAATTAAATATGAATAAAGAGAAATCAAAATTCTCAAAAATACATTTTTTCGATACATTTTATATTCTGGAGAAAAATATCATAAATCGTATTTTCCAAAAATTGCTAGAATTGTAACAAGTACATACTAAACACCTTCTCAATCAGCAGATTCCCATCTAATTTTGATATTTAACTTTCAACTACTTGATTTTTAAATTTCTATTGAGATGCCATGATTCTAGAAATGTTAAAATAAAATGGAACCCTGCCTAATGAGCATAATTTTTTCACGAATCTTACTAATAATACAAAACACTTCAAAAATAGAAGTAAAATTTAACATTTCTTTCATCTTAAGCCAAGAAATAAGTTACTTAATATGTTAACATTTGCTTCTTTATGTTATGTCACTTTTTAACACATATAACAATTTGATAATTTTTAAAATATTTAGTCTTCAAAATTATAAAATAAAAATAGCAACAGTTTTTAAAAAACTCACAGATTTATTTTAAATATTTTTTTATAAAGAAACAATGTAATTTAATAGACCTTTTAGCTCAGATAGAATATATTTGCTCTTGTGCACTATATATTTGCCCAGGGTTCTACTAAGGTTCTAACTGCGTTTTAGAAATGATAATGACCAAAATTTAATTCAGATTCAATATAGAGTAAAATTATTTGAAAAATCTGGCCTGTAATTATAAAATCAATTAAAGGCTTTCAGTACATAATACAGCTTTTTCCTAAAAATCAAATATTAAACATAAATGCACTATAAGTATGGTTCAACAATACCTATTCAATAATCTTATAAAGTTTACAGTATACTAAAAAACATAATAGAGAATTAAATGTCTCTGCAGTTTTATATAAAGACAACTACTGTTATACAAAAATAAGAAACAAACCAGATTATTACCTTGAACCATGCTGATCTTGCGAGAATTCTACAATATGATTTGACAAGTCTCGTAACTGCAGATTAGGATAACGATTGTTCCTAAAATCTTCTAACAGCCGGCTACGTCCAGACTGTTTTTCTAAACTAGAGCTGAAAGGATTTTAAGAAAGCAAAATTTTTACTCTCAGTAAAATAAAATTTCATAATAATTAAAGTAACAAACAAGGTTTTATATTGCATGTCACAAAAAAATTTCATAACAATATAAAAGAAAATTATTAAATACTTTAATCTAAAATAAAATATTCAGAGCTTTTTATTGTTTGTAAGAATATTTTCAATTAAAATGAGAATATCAATTATACAAACAATTTTTAAATCTTCTGACTTCCAAGTAAAAATTGAAATTGTACCTAATGATTGGTTAGTAATTAAATTAAGAATTAAAAATACCTCTTGAAAGAAATTAAAAAATTTCTTTGCATACCACTAATTTTCAAAGGCTGATACAAAATTTAAACACTGTATCAATTTGAAGACAAATTATAAATTTAATTTATTTTTATGCACTGACAAAAAAACTAAAGGTTATAAAAACTTTTAAATACTAACTTTAATTAATAAAAATTAAGTGATCGATTTTATGAAATCATTAATATATACGATTAAAATCTGAAGTCTAGTGTACATAATGATTAGACTAATATTAATAATCAGAAATATTTTCATTTTCAGAATATATACTATAAAAATATGGCTAAAATTTACCTTCTCTGTAAAGTTCTATTAGGAAATAATGTATTGGTAGATCCAAAGACATTATTCCCTAAAGGTGTATTTCGAATCATATATTTGGCTTCTGCTCCAGGTGCAGCAGACAAAATTCGGCCACCTAATGTACCTGTAAGAGTAATGTATTCACATGACTTGTTTAATCAGTTAATTTCAAAAACCCTATTATTAAATTTTTCATAAAGCCACAGAAGAAAAAAGATGAGAAGGCATTTTACTGTGAATAAATTTAAAGCGACAAAATATTTATCCCATTACCAACAAAATAAAGTTTGACTTCACGAATAGACATAAGTTGGGTTGATGGAGAAATCAAATACTATTTAAAGTTTTTTCTTTCTTACAAATTAATGACAAGAGTAATTTAGAGGGGGTTATTTATTTGTAGTTATTTATTTCTCTTCATAGAAAATTTAAAAGTTTCTCAACTTGCTCTTTTTTTAACTTTTAGGAGGAAGGGAGAGAAAAGTTTCAAAGATTTTTTGACTGCCTTAAAAAAGCATCTAAATATCTTCAATGGTTTTATGGCATATTTAATAAATGGAAACAGCTATAATATTATTTTGCTTTGTCTCCTCATGAGGTAGTTGGCAAGATAATGCTTTTAGATGAGAATTTCTTCCTCGCAAAATTGAATACTACTTTTAGTTTAGAGTAAATGTTCCAACCATCTTTCTTTTGCCATCATGCCTATTAAAATAGATTTTCTCTTTTTTTAAATAATTTTTTATAAACTGATTTCCCAACTTAAAGACTGGAATCAAATTAAAGTCTTTTAAGTCAAATTAATGATTTATGGAAATATAAATAAGTCACAATAACTTACCCAGATTAAGATTACCAAGTGAACCTCCATTTAAAGACGGTGGTGGGGTAAGGCTTTGGCTAGGTGGAATCATACCAATGGGACCAGGGCCTGAAGCAGTGACTGAACCTAAAGGACCATAAAATTGATTTCCTTTCTGCTGAGTCATCTGGCGTGACAATTGACTTTCTAGACCTCCAGAAAATCCAGTGCCTGCCATTGTGCCAAGCGAAGTAGCATCACGTCTATCAAAAGAATCACGTCTAGGAGATCCAGCAGTTCCACCAATACCTTAAAATTTTCAAACAAATCCTATAGTCAAACTTCTTATTATATTAGTATATTTTAAAAGATTGCAAATATATAATTCAAGAT
Organism: Argiope trifasciata; assembly: GCA_026543055.1. Classification (NCBI taxonomy): domain Eukaryota; kingdom Metazoa; phylum Arthropoda; class Arachnida; order Araneae; family Araneidae; genus Argiope; species Argiope trifasciata. The sequence goes on along the minus strand of JAPMOQ010017299.1, from coordinate 553,025 downwards.
CAAACTTTAAATTTTTTAAGAATTTAAAGAATTTTTTAATAGATTGGGAAATATCTAAATTTAATTATTGTAGTTAATCTAATTTATGAGAAAAGATAAAATCCTATCTTAATCATTAGAATCTTAGAAAATTAATTTTTAACATAAAAATTGCTTTAATCAATGCAGTTATCTCTTCCTCTAGGAAATCAATGAAAAAAAAATCAGCAAAATTTCCGAGTTTGCTTTTTCAAATAGTTTGCATTAAAAAAAAAAAATCGAACCTTTCATAACCTAAATCCAATACTTACTAGTTCCAATAGCACTTAGAGATGCTCCTATAGGACCCATTGAATTTGATCCATAGCCCATTGTGTTTTGTGGTTGAGCAGGACCCAAGCCTAGACTAGATCCATAACCAAGTTGACTACCATTTGTTCCTGAAAAGCCAAGTCCAGAATTCGGATGACTAAAAGTCATGTTTGAATTTGCAGGAGAGGTGTAAATATTATTGCTGTTAGGTGTTCCATTATTAAACAGACTTGCAGCAGGATTCTGCTGACCTTGGGAGCCAAGTAAGCGCAAGCCCCCACTTCCCATTGTACCTAAGCATTAAAATAAAATTCTTCAATTAGCATAAATATTCAAATACAAATTATATTAATATAAATTTCCATTATTTTGAAATTTAAAAAAAAAGTATTCTGAGCACCTGGATTGCTATTTGGTGTCGCAGCTGGGTTTACAAGAACTGGCGGCCCTAGCCTCATAGGAGTTGAAATTCCACGAGCATTTCCCATCATCACCGCACCATTTTCATAATATGAAGGTGCTACCATCTGATATTGCCCACCTTGAAAATGTAAATTAGCGTATTCAAATAAATATATAAACACAGTTAAGAAATTATCTAGAAGCTATTAGGAAAACTTCCATCTCTAGAATTTAGCAGTTTTGTCCAGAACTTGACTATATAAAAGCTATATTATGTATCTTGTTCTTTTTCTTGGCTTCCATGCAGTTCACTTTTAAATAAGATTCTCTAAAATAAACCTGTAGGAATGAGTTCATATTTTATTTATATATATCTGTAGTTGTTGGTTATATAACAAAGCTTTTACAATTAATATATTTTGGATATTTCCACTTTAAATTATCTTTAGCTATATACTGACAATATGTATCAAAAGTGATAATATAGTATAAGGCTTCTAAAAATGCATGCCTACCAAAACATGAAAAAATAATACTTTGTTAAGGAAGCCAATGAGACAAAATTGCACAAAATATTTCATTATAATTTGAAATAGCATTGATCTTGGCAAGCCAATCGGTCATTAAATGCAACTAGTAAACATTTCATACTTTCTACATGTACTTCAATAATTAAATTATTTATTAACTAACATTTGGTATAAATCTATTAAAATCTCATGCACCAGCAATTAAATCAAATAATTACAAATTACATCCAATGAATTATTATACAGTTCAAATTATAAGCAAAATTTTATATATGAATCCTCAAACTAGTTTTGCTAAAATAAAAATGATTTGTGTTTCTGAATAAAATAAGCATTATAATGTCAGATTTATGATGTTTGACAGCCCTTAATAAACTATCTTATAAAACAACTAAAAGTAAATGCATATACAATTTTTTTAAAAGATCCGGAGGGCATTTCAACTATACCTGGGCCTTGCATTCCCTGAGGCATACCGCCACCACCTTGTACCATGGTATCGGCCCCTGGGCCTTGAGGAGTCATAGGCCTAGCGCCGCCACCACGTAACAGCTGCTGTTGAGTATTAGGATTTTGTCCTTGCCCACCTTGCATCATACCTGGGGTAGGAAACATACCCCAAGGAGGCATACCATAATACTGTGCCATCATAGCAGGACCTTTAAGGGAAAATTACAGTATCTTTACATTTTTTTCAAAAAAAAAAAAAAAAAAGGCAAATAACTATCAGACAAATTTTCCATCACACATTTTTTTTAAATCAAAGAGTGTAATTATTTTCCTTCAAATTACTTTAAATAACAATTGGGTAATTATTTTTAATCTTTTCATTACAAATTATATTGCAATACATTATACCAGTACTTTGTAATTGCTTGTTTAGAAATAATTCAGCTTTACGAATGGATTATTTATAAAAAATGCTATGTCAAATACCTCAGTATACAAGAATACAAAATTAAAGCAAGTCAACATAAACATAAAATTTCTTCAAAGCAAAAAAGGAAGGAATTAAAAATTCCAATATCTTTTGTGTTATCTTCCACATTGCTACAGGGTAATCCTCCTATTCATTTCATAAGGGAGAAAAAGAAAAAAAAATCTTGCATTCTCTAAAAGATAAAGTTTTTTTTATAATATTAGTATTTTATTGCAGTTAAATATTCATTGCTTGATTCAGTATTTAGTGTTTCAATTCATGATAGCCAAGTATTTTACAATTAGGAATAACTGTTAATACTCAAATCCAGAAACAAAGTAAATTAAGGAAATTATCTACGGAAAATTTTAAATGTTTAGAAAATATTTAGAAAAATATATACATTGTATTTAGTGAGCGCTAATGCTGCTACTACTAATTCACAAATGAACTGAATAAGTTTAGAATAAATGTTAGTACGATTGAAACAATTACTGCCAAGGAATCAAAATTAAACAATTAAAAAAAGGAATCCGGTCTAAGGACTTTCTCGAGGGTCACCCTCAGACAGGGATTCAAACCAGGGATTTTTTCTGTAAAGGGTCGTGACTTTCGTCAAACAATTGACCCTTTGTGACCCGAAAATCCCAGAATATTGAGGTTTTTTCATAGTGATGTAAGAAAATGTTAGCTAACGCACTAGAGAAAGCTGTTCCCATTGGTATTCCCTTTACTTGTTTATAGAAGTTAATACCATTAAAAACGTAATTTTCTTTGATGTTAAATTTACATAATTCTAGCCAATTATTTTTTGTGATAATATCTTTATCTAAACATTCTTCATATATTAAGATGCATACATCCATTAATTTTTCGTGAGGAAGGTTAGTGTATAAATTTTCAAAATCAAAAGTATTAATTTTTTTAATATTGTTATCCATTAGAAAGTCTAAGATATCTTTGTTACTATTAATTATAAAGTTATCTTCATTTTTAATTTTATTTAAGATAATTTTCAAGTATTTAAAAAAAATCTAATTAAACTCAACTCTATTAAAGGCTGGAGATATATAGATGATTTGCTTCTAATAAACATAGATAATCCTAATGTAGTAATTAATTGTTACCCAAAAGACTTAGTTTTAACTAAAACAAATGAAGATCAAAATAAAGCTAACTATCTAGATTTAAATATAGAAGTATTTAATGAAAAAACTTTAATAGGCATTTACGATAAAAGGGATGATTTTAACTTTAAAATAATAAAACTTAGTAATTACCATTCAAATTTAAACTCTAAAATTTTCAAAAACCTAATATTTTCACAATTTAACAGAATTAAAAAAATTTGTAACAATAAGAATTCTTACATTACAGCAACTAATAATCTACTTAAAAACTTAAATACTAATGAATTTCCAACAAATTTTTGCAATATCGAATCATTAATTAAAAAACATCTATATAATTGCTAATTAAATAACTAGTTTTACTCAAAAGATGGCGCTCCTAAAGTTCTTTTGATGACGTTATATATGACCAAACAAGATAGGCGTTTTTAACTTTTAACGCGGGTAAAATGTTCTAGTATTAGGATGTGCAATTGCAGATGTGGGATCTCAATTCTTCATACTTTCGCTTTCCTTCTCAACTGCTGTATGAAGGTGCTTTTTCAGTTTGGTGAGTGTTTTGTTTCTACCTTTTTATTTTTCTGAATTTGATTTTATATTCTTGTGTTTGACAGTTTACGGTGATTATTATTGGATTTTAGTTTGACTTATTTTACTAAGTCTATTTTAAAATATATGTTGTGTGAAATTTCAATTATATTGACGAATCTGATTTATTCATTTCATGTTTTTTCTGGTTTGCTGTGTTTTTGACTTACAATTGGTTCAAAATTTGATGTCTTTTCTTTTGTGATACTAATTTATCTCCAAAACCTCAATATTCTGGGATTTTCGGGTCACAAAGGGTCAATTGTTTGACGAAAGTCACGACCCTTTACAGAAAAAATCCCTGGTTTGAATCCCTGTCTGAGGGTGACCCTCGAGAAAGTCCTTAGACCGGATTCCTTTTTTTAATTGTTTAATTTTGATTCCTAGGCAATAATTGTTTCAATCATACTAACATTTATTCTAATGTTAATACTCAAAGTAATTCTGCGATAAACAATGTACTATATCAATCTAATTTTCACATCAAGAAATTTACATAACAATTTCTTTTAAAAAGGAATGTAAGCAGAAATAATGAATACTATATGCAATACAGAAATAGAAATTGCATACTTAATTCTTAGAATAATTCATCACATAAGAATACTATTTCCAATTGATAATAAATAAACTCAACAAATAAAAAACACTTTGAAAAGTACTTTTTAAATAAATGTTTTCTTAAATAGGATGGTTAGAAAATAAAATATTTCCCTAAATTAAAATAATTTAAGAAATTGATATAGCATAATGAAATCCAATGAAATGTGTAAACATTTTCATTGGTTGGATTTATGCAAATAGGTATTCCATAACATATATATCAACAAAAGGCTTATTATAAAAACATATGCATATTTTCACACCAATTTTTAGAATTTTATGTTTTTAAAATAGCAAGGTTAGAAAACAAAATATTTTCAAAAATTAAAATTCAAGAAATTTATACTGCAGAACAAAATCCAATGAAATGTATAAACATTTTCATTGGTTGGATTTATGCGAATAGCTATTACTAAATGTATTATAAACAAAAAGCTTACTATAAAATATATGCAAATTTTTAAACCAATTTCAAAAAATTAATGCAGCACAATACATTTTCATAAAATGGATAAGCAGTTTCCGTGATTAAATTTTTGCATAAAGTAAAATTAGTAATTCTTGTGCACCAAGAATGAAAAATCAACAATTATCACAATATTTTGGAAAAAGCAAAAATTACCACAATTCCAAGGTTTTTTTTTTTTTAAAGATTTTAACAGCATAGTGAAAAAATAGAGCATTCTTTTGTTTATAGATAATTCTAAAGAATAAATTTGACATTAATATAACTTAGTCATTTTGGTTTTTATATATTCAACAAAATTTTGGCATAAATTTAAATACACAAATATTCTGGCACAAATGTAAGAAATGTTAATCATTAATAAGTTTATAATCAAATGTGACATTCTTGATGATTAATTAATAGTCAAAATAATCACAATGTGTATATTTTGATACCAAAACCAGGTTTAAAGGGAGACTATTCATAAAAAGCAAATCAGTTGTACAAGATTTACACAACAATATGTATTTTATAGAATCAAAATAAATTAATACTGAAAATATAAACAGCGAAAAAAAAAAGATGTTTTCTTAAAATGTTTTGGAATTTTTTTTTTCCAAAATTAAAACCATTTAAGAAATTGATATAGCATAATTGAAATCCAATGAAGAGAGAAACAATTTCATTGGTTGGATTTATGCACATGATAATGAATAAACAAAGAAATCAATTGGTAAGGATGTTGAATGCAATATTTCAGAATTTTTTGGACACTTTTATCATTACCTAAAATCAAGAAAAAGCACACAGGAAGTTTGAAGCATGTGCAACAAAAGTGTTCTACATGACAGATTTTAAAAGGAACCATCCAGGAAATTTCCTTTTTTAATACAAGAAAGAATTAAAGAAATTTGTTCAAAATAATGAAATCTAATAAAAATTGTAATATTTCTTATGAGTAGATTTACTCCAACAAAATATATAAGACATATAAGAAAAGCCATTCTACTATGGTATTATCTTCTACTTACCAGGCATTAATGTTCCCATTGGAGCTGCAGCTGCAGCTGCATAAGGATCTTGGTTCATTACATAGGGACTGGAAGCAAAAGAAGCAGGAGAAGCTGCAGGATTACCTGCTTGCATCTGCCCTTGCTGTTGCATAGGAAATTGTTGCTGACCCATAACAGGCATAGGTTGCCCTTGAGTACGAGAGTAAAGCTAAAATAGGCAAGATCATGTTTAAAGACAAAGTCTATATAATACATCAATTTAATACACAAAGTAGCATGCATACTATACATGGTTCACTAAAACATGCACAGAATGCAAAAAGATGCATGCAGATTTCATTATTTATAATTAATGTCCTTGTACTTTCTTCATGCACAAAATTTTACAATTAATCCTTGTTTAAATTAATTGTAAAAGCTATAATATAAATATAAACCCAAACTTTGGTTTTAAAATAAAATATATTATTGAAAACTGCTAAAAAAGGCCTTTCAGCTAAACTGTGATTTTGAAAAAACTTTTACCTAAAATGTATAACTTAGATATAGGAATACATCTAAATTACACTAAAATTTGGAACTTAAATCGAATTTTGATCACAATAAAACAGTTCCCTTCCATTTTAACCTCTCAAATTTATTTATTTGACAAATTGTGTCTAATTTTAATCTGATAAATCTTGTCAACATGAATTTGGACGAAATTCGAAATTTGTAGCCAATTAATGTAATTGCTTTTTTAAAAATTCATAACATTGGGATGAGAAATCTTTTCATTCATAAGTTCAAATTGCAATTTTAATTTTGAAAGTAATTACATTTGTATCAACAAAATTAAAAAGGAAATGGGATAATTTTTTCACTTTGTTTATTATATCTATAAATAAAGTTTTAATACTGCTGCAATATTCTATAACAAGAACTTTATTTTTATCCTATGTAAAAATATGGGAAAGTATTCCTTGTTCATAAAAATTACATAAAATATTGCAACAAATCATAAACACTAAAGAATAATAGTATTTTATTTTTTGAAATCTATAAGTGATTTTTTAATGCCCTTTACAAATCAAAATTTTATCCTAACATAAAAATCAAACACTTGAATTGATACATTGCATAAAGCCAAATCTAAATTTCTATATTAGGCCTACAAATATTATAAATGATTTATTTGCGCAGGGTGCATTGAGTTAAAGTAATTATGGACTCAAAGCACTTATAAAAAATCACAAATGAAGTCTTATGGATGTATTATAAAGTTATTAATGATATGGAATTTATGATAGTCACACTTTTATATTAGAGAAGTTTGACATAAAAATGCTTCTAATTTCAGAAGTGGGTATTAATATAAATTTTTATTTAAAATTTTCTGTCTATTTCCAAATAAAAAGGCATGTCAGTGACAGAAATAATTACATATGAAAATAATCATTTGAAAGAAAAAAAAAATGGACTAATCATGCCACCTTATAGAGATCATTTCTTTACTTAAAGTCCAATGTATCTACTCGTACATAAACAGGTCTTTTGGAAGGTTTCTACAGAGACATAAGAATGCAATGTTTGACCTTGAGGAGAATACAGTGCAAATATGCAAAACTGCATCATTCATCCCAAAAAGGTTAACAGAAACTTTTTTTAAAAAATTATATAACAGGATACCTAATTTACAGAAAAATATGTCTTCAATTATAAAAATAATACATTGCTTTAAAATCAACTATCTCCATCAAAATTTTTAAATATAAATATGTTTACCTTAAAATACCACTTTACAAAGTAAAAATTTAATATTTTACTATTTTTAAAATCAATATTGATTCTAAAATAACCATATGCAATCTTGTTTTAGACACTATAAAATATGCCAAATATGGGATTTAAAAAACTATGCACTTACATTATTTGCATAAATGAAGGAAATTTAACATTATATTCTTAAAATTTAATTCAACACAAATTAATACTCTATTTAGTTAGAAAATTATGTATGATGGCTGCTTCTAATATTAATATCACTAATAACTTTTAAAAATCCTAGTTTATCTTTCAGATTTACACTGGAAACATGCAAATGAATCTTAAAATAAAAACTTTAAGGATATTTCAAAATTTTTACTTCAATGCTAGCTTTCTTGTTAAAATTGAAAACTTGTTTTAGTTTGAAAAATTAATAATCCCATGCTTTATCCCATTTTAAATTTAAAAAGAACCAAATAGCATATTTGGATAAATATAACACATTTACCTCATCTTTACTCATAAACAAAACATTCGAGCATGGGAAATTTATAATCCTGATAAGTAAGAGCATTCAAAAATAGACAGGAGTAGGGAATAAGTAAAATTATGTACTTTATTAATGAGCAACTAATTTATTTAGTTCAATATTCTTTTTCAGTTCTACAAACATGCAAGTGTTTTTTATGCAAGCATACTTATATTTATATATATTTCTGTAATCAAATGAGTAATCTCGCATAAATAATAAATTCCAGGGACACAGATAACTAAAAAAATAAATAGTAGAGATATTTTTAAAACTTAAGACTCACTCAATCTATAATAAGTTAAAAAATGATATACTTACATAGTATATTACATTAATGAGAAATCAATGAAACTGGATAAATGAAATAGAATTTTATTTTCATTTCTAAAATTTTAGTGTTATAAATTATTTTTAATAGTGAAATATATTTAGATCATTATATCTTAAAGTTTTAATAAACAATGCATTATTTAAAAATCAGGCTGCATATAAAAATTTCAAGAATCGCATTTAAAGTCTTATTCACAAGCAAGTTACATGCTTAATATTCACATTTTGAAAGTACGAGTTTCCCTAAAGACTGTTGTAAATATTATGTTTTAACTGTGTTTGTCAAATCATGCAATGCAAATGCATAAACCCAATTGGTGCAACAAAAAATTATTTCAATCCAATTTCAGTTATAAAAGGTGAATAAGTTTTATAAAAATATTAGATCATGCTAAAATCTATGTACAAGCAATCTATAACTATGATAAGAAGTAACAGAAATTATAAGAGTAAGAATTACAGTAAAATTATAAGAAAAATGAATTTGTAAAGAAATAAAACTTCTATTTTTAAAAAGTGAAATCTGAATGTGCAGTAATTGAAATCTAGCAAAAATAAAGGAAAATATATAAACAATGAAAAAAAATGTGTTTGAATGATTTATTTATTCAAAGTGGCAACATTTTCAAAAGAAAAATGTAATTGGATTTAAAATTACACCCAAAGCAACTACGATTTACTTCAATGCAACACATATATAAGAGTAAAACTTTGCTTTCATTATGTATGTTATATCACGTTACCTCCATAAAAAAATGCTGAGGATCTGTACATGAGTAATTTGAAGAACCGAATTTTTCATCAGCTCTGTTAAGAACCATCTTTCTAGATGTCATCTGAATAACACAACAATCATATAATTAAAAATCTTTTAGTACTTAGAAAATTGTCTACACATTTTTTTTTTTCTACAGGACTACAACTTGTGAACTTCAGATCAATTTTTCATGAATCAAATCGTTTTTGCCAAAAGCATCTAACGGCCAGATTTATAAGTTTGGCAATGATTTCAAGTCACAGGAAAACATTCATTAATATCAGCAGATTCAAAATTATGGTCAACAGATCTTTTAGAATAATTAAAAGATCTCTTGGGTGGTACAATATTCTATTCATAGCAATCTCTTTTGGTACTCTTAATAAGAAAATAATATTCAGTTATAATAAAAATATACAACAGAAGAAAAGCTAATTACCAGGTGGGGGGGGGAAAAAAAAAAAAAACTGGAATACAGCAATTTAGGACCTGAATAAGAATTAGCAAATGAAGCTAATTCATTAATTGAAAAAAAAAAATGTCTAATAATTTAAGTAGAAGATAATTGAAGAATTTTTTTTTTTTGTTTTATGTTTTTGGAGGAAATTATTAACCACCAATCCCTGATAATTGAGTTTAAGGAATGTTGCCACATCATCTAAGAATCAACTACTTTCAGAAGGCAATAGTTTTAAATAATGCAATTCAATCTTCAGCTCCATTTAACTCAAATTCTCATTTTTATACATATTAATCACTATGATATAAAAAAAACTGTCAAACATTAAAAATCACTTTAAAAAATTTTAATTTACTACATAATAGTTTTCTAATCTTTTATTAAAGGGAATTTAGACAAACCTGGTTATTATAATCCATAGTATTTGGAGAATCGATTGAATGCATAAATGCAGATGGATAATCAAACTGGAGAGGATCAATTCCAACACCCTCAAAACTAGGATCCAAACCACCTAAAGCAGCACTACCTGACTGCATGTTAGTACCTGATGAAGGTGGCATCATTTGTTCAGAGTGTTTAGGTAATTTTTCATTCATAATGTGTTTCTTATTTCCAATGTCTTCACTAGGGGAAGACTGTCGACTATTTGATGTATGGCTGAAAGAAGGGGAAAAAAATGAACCAAACCATTTTAACAAATTCTTTTAATATTAAGATATTTACAAGGTTTTTTTTTTTTTCTTTTTCACATATTAACATTATAGAACAAAGGATGCTTCAAGAGCCTTAAGCATTTCATACAAAATCTTAAAAATTAGTTCAAAACTAGTTTTTTCTACTTAATAAACTTATGGTTATATAATAATACGATACATATATTATTAATACAAAATATTTCCTATTTTGTAAATAATCTTAACCAAACTAGTTATTATTTTCAAAGCTATTTTTAAAATTTATAGAAGCCAAAGGAGATCTAGTACATGTAACTTTTTTGTACCTAATTTATTTTTATTGTACTTTAAATAATACATTACATCCAATAGTAAAATTCTCTTTATTAACCCCACCCCAATATATATATAATTATTTAATATTATATAATACTAAAGTATATGCCACAAAAACTTTGCATTTATTTTACATGCACAAAAACTGTTGCTTGACTATTTCATTAATAATTGCTCTAGCAATGGTGTTTAATTCTACACTTCATATGACTAATTAGAAATGCTCAGAAGAGGATTTATTATGTAATTGATACCTCCATTCAGACATAAAAGAAAAAGAGAAAGCTCTACTGATTTTGAAAATATATCAGATTGAGATTATTATGAAGAAATTCAAACCATTGTTAGATCCAACCATTTAAATCCATGCTTTTGCTAATACTGAAAGTAACTAAACAGTTTTATCTGAATTCTGAAATAAAATTTCCGCTTTTATTTTGTAGTATACAAATTTTTCCATTTGTACATGCCGTAATTTGTAGTTGACTGACCCCATTAAATTAATATTTATTATATAAGGTGAAATTTTAAATAAATTCCATATGCACTTTGATTTAAACAATCAAAAAAGCCAATATTCTGGGTAAACAATCAATTTGGCAGTCAAAGGTAATTCTTTTTTTTTTTCTTTTTTTTTTCATAAGAAAATATTTGTATGAACTCAATAAGCTATTAATAAAGTCTTCCATTTAATCTGTCAACTTCATAAACAATCAAAAACAAAGTATGAGAATATAATACATACTGATAACCACTATCATCACTTAATCCATTTTGTAATATCCCATTAGACTGATGTATAACACTCCCTTCTTGTTCCTTGCCTTTCATGTCACCATCAAAAGATAGGGATTTCAATTTTTTAAGTTTTTCTGATGGATCATTAGTATTCTAAAAGGAGAAAAATAAGAAAATAAAAATTAGAATAAACATACAAGAATGTAATAGGGAATTACTAAAATATTGAAAATATGACTTGCAAGTTATTAAAAATTGGAGCTAAAACCTTAATTTTTAAATCAGCATTAGAAAATGTTACTTTTGATTCAGTTTTGATATACAAACACAAGGAAAATAATTCTTAATAAGTAGTATGGCAAATTTATACATTTTAATGAATTTTCAAATCATTTTAATAAATTTCATTACACACACACACACACAAAAAAAAAAAAGCTGTATTTAATTTTTAAGCAGTAAACTTATTCTAACTTATTGGCAATTTTGATAATATAGTAATTTTGATAATTATAGTAATTCAATAAAAAATTTATTCAATTTTAATACTTTTATATATAAGAAATTACCAAAGCTAGTAGATGAAAGTTTTGAAAAAAATGCTCAATAATTAAAGAGTTAAAGAATACAGACAAGATTTATACATCTATAATAGAATTCTTTAAAAGTTCAGAAATTTAATGTACAAAATATTTTTAAAGCTTAAAATTCATTATTTACTTATTTTTTATGACAATTTTATGAAATTTACAAATGTGTAGTACTGACAAGATTTCTAATACTTACCATGCCAAGGTGCAATCGTGCCATTCTATTGTCCAATTCTTTAGAAGTAGGAGAAGTTCCTAAAACATATTCTACCATCTTTACACCAAGACCACCATCTGAAATAATGAGACATTTTTACATAATTAAAAGAACTTCAAAAATATTCAAATATAAAAATCAACAAAATGGGATAGTTTTTAAAATATTACTGAAATACAAAATATAAGAAACAAACATACCAGATGCACTATTATGCCCAGTACTCCAAGCTGTATCTCTCCACTGGTCGCCAAATAATATTCCCTTGCCATCATCAGGCTTCGAGTCTTCAACACCCCATAATTTCTTCGCCGATGGTTGATACTTAAAAGACAAAAGAATCCTTTTAACTCATAACACATCTAAGTATTGGAACAAATAAGAGAAGTTAGATTAGCTGTATCAACTATTCACCCCTAGCTTCAATTCTGTAATATGATGTCAAAAAATGCTGAAAAAAATTTACACTCCAATTTTATGATGTTAATTAAATGAGTTATATTATCTAAAAATAAGCATTCACTGAAATCTTCTCATTGTATGCTTAATAGTCTAAAAACTGCACAAAATGTTAAATACAGCAAATATTATTGTATCTCAAGCATTAATCTCAAATTTTACTCATAATTTTGATGGATAAGTTTTAAGTAATTTTAGCACAAATTTTAAAAAAAAATGCAATAATAGTACTTTTCTAATAAGAATACTATTATTAGAGTACCTTTCAAAAAATTTAGCAAAATAGAATAAGCAGCATTTCATAAAACAACTACAAATATAAATTTTGAAACTTAATCCAAAGTTGAAATTCCACACATCTTTTTAACTGCATTGTTTATATGTTTTATAACTTTATGTATTACAACTTTTGAAAATTTTGTGAGCACATTCAAAAAGAAAATCAATTTATGTATTTAATACTGCTACATTTAGATAAGTGTTTGAATATGGCGCAGTGAGAAATGATTGTAGCATCTATGAAATAAAATGGTAGGTGTCCGATGTATTATACATGTATACTACAAGGGGCAAAAGGTCAGTAAACAAAAATTACAAAATATACATGACTAGAGCAAATACAATCTTTGAAAACTTAATTCGTAAAAATTAAGATAATTTATGTTTGGTTTCTTATTATTTAGTTATTATTCACGAAATTCCTTTTGTGTGGAAATTTACAAGTGGAATTAATTTTCTTCAAAGTTTAAATCAACATTTAGAAAAATTAGTACAATATTAAGAAGAAAAATAAGTTTCTCATCTTGCAACCAGTAACAACTTTGTTAATGCAGATTAAGTAAATACCAGAATAATGCTATACATATATTTAACTAACAAACAATAACTCTTTAAAAATAACAATGAATTAAAAAAATTAACAACATGTCTATGGAATAAAACAATATAATCTACATACTAAACAGTATACGGTTTAATAAAACAGTGTTTCAGTATTTTAAATTCAAAAGTATTTAATATTACTAGTTATATTAAAATAATTGAGCACATATATATTTAAGTCTTTATTCCACCAAATAATTAAATTATAATTATTTTTTTATCATGAACTGAAAAGTTGCTAATAATTTTAGAAAAATTTTTAAAAAACAATAGCTACAGGTTAATAATAGCTGAGAGGAAGAGAGAATATCAATATTAATCTCATCGCACAGCAACAGCTATAAAATCTATATATAGTACTTAAATTGATATAATTGGATAATTATATGAAGCAAATTTTAAAAATAAGATGGAAAGGAAAAGAATTCAGTAACAATTTTATCTTGCATGTTTAGTGTAACAAGTTTTATCCGAAAGAAATATTACATGCTTCCATAGAAATATAAAAACTTCCATCATTATTATTTGTGAATAAAAGTTTTTCCTTCACATCGAGTAACTGCAAAATATAATATTTTTTCATTTTAAACTGTTTAAATACATCTAACTCCCTCAATACTGATTGCATCATCATATAAATGTTAGAAACAAGTATTTAAAGTTTACCAATGTGAAGTCAATCAATATAAGCAAAGCAATATAAACTATACTTTTATATTAGAAATCTATCACAATCATACAATTATGTATTGCATTTAATAAAGCGACACAAGGTAATTAAAAATTATTAGGAATCATTATCCATTGATAAATCCATTGTAAACCAAAATGTTAAATCTAAACAGCTAATGTAAAGCAACGAATACATAGAGAAAAAATTATGCATAGTTGAGTATAAATATAAATCATTAAATTTTACTTGAAATTATCTAATTTTTTTTTTTTTTTGATCAATGAAAAACCAGTCCCACATTCTTTCTCTTTGTTAAATATTCCAAAGCTAGCCATTAACAATATTTGAACCAGTCTAGCCATTAACAATATTTGAACCAGTATCATAAAAAAAGCTCAAAATATTTTTTTACCCATATTAGTACTAAACTGAAAATCAAAAGTTATTTTGCAGCAGATACATAAAGCCATATAGCTCACCATAAAAACATCAAAAATGCACCCAAAATTTTCTAAAGATATATTCGAAAGTAATTATCAGCCATCTGAAATACAAACAATATTCAAACTTCATACTTGCTACCCATATCCATTCTGAAAACCCAAACCAACCACAAGAAATCCTTATCAAGCAGGGGGGAAAAATCACAATCCAAAAAGAGCAAGAAAAAAAGTTAAAAGCTGAGAAATTTGCAATGCACATTATCACTATAGAAGTACTGAATACGATTGAAATCACAAATTTAAAATATGAAAAATGTATAAAGCATACTAAGAATCTAAGTTTTCCTTTATAAAAAAAGCTAACATACACATCATAAAATATTTTCATTTCACAATGAAAATATTATTTGATGATATTCTTGTTTCAAGTATATATTTAGCAATTTCTTTAACAAAAAATAATTTTAAAAAAATTATGAAGCCTAAACATTTCCAGTACAGCATTTTCACTATAATAAGCAAAATTAGATTTCTTTGACTATCTAAATTCAGGATTGAATTTATTCTATAAGTGCTCCATATAACTGAAGCTAATTTTTGCAATAATTCCAACTGATGAAATAAAAAATGCTAAACTGAAAGTGCATTATGCTAAGCACTTAAAATTAGCATATAAAATAGAGCATACTTCCAAAGTATGTCCAGTTTCTAGAGCTAGTGCTTGAAAATCACTCTCCAATTCAGAGTTGTCACTACCACGGACCTGAAACAAAATGATTTTCAGTTGGAAAAAAAATGTGTGTATGACATACTAAATTTCTCTCACTAACAAATCAGGCAAATGTAGATAGATACTGATTAACGAGCTAAGAATTTACAGGGGATTAATTTTTATTAACCCATGAATTTATATGTATTGGTCAAACATGGCAAATAATATTGAATAAAGTATTTGCCAAATATCACTACAAACGACCTTTTAATATAAATAAGTTATGCCTGAAGAATTTATTCTTATTTCCTCAATTTTTATTAATAATTTAATATAGAAAATAGCTTAATTTAATTTACATATATAAATTTCTGCTACAAACAATATTAAATAAAAAATTTACAATGTTGACTTATTCATCATTGTGTACTGTGCACTAATAAAGAATGAGAATTTAAGTCTGTAATAAAAAAAATTAAGACACTAAACAGATCTTTTTAAAATAAAATTATCTGCATAAAACCATCTAAGTTTTAAAAATTGTTTTTTTTTTTTTTTTTTTTTTTTTTTTAGTTTTTGTCATTAAAATGTTTAAAAATCTGACAACTGAAGGTCTGACAAATGGCAACAGACATGAATTATATAGATATTATTTTAACAAATCTATGTTTCCAAAAAGCAAGGTTTAATTTTATTCTTATTAACTAATTTATTTTAGTCAATTTACCTAATGATTTTATTAATATATTGTTTCCATTGAATAATTAAGTCAAATATTTTATTTATCCCCAGCATATAGAACAAATTTTTCAGCAAAATTAAATACATGACATTCAATGTTTAAAAGAACAGCTTAAGAAGCAAATGTTCTTCTCTTAAATTATATTTTAAGTCAACAATGTTTAACTAAAAAGATTTTAAATTCAAAAGTACAAAAAAAAAATCAGAATGTACTGGAAAATTCAATATTTAGAGTGCAGTTATTCATTAACACAAACCAAGTGCAATGGCATATTTAGCTTTAAGTTCAATTTTATTAAGAGGAAAGAGAAAATAACTCTCGGCACATTTTTTTAATTTTATTTTCTTTAACGACTAAGTTGTTAATAAGACAACCGGGGAAAGTCAACTAGGTAACCATGGAAAGTGAAAGGAGTAATACCGGCAGGCAACGTCGGTAACCGACATTTGACGCCGAGGAACCTGCTCGGTCAAGCGGAACAAAAGCGAGAAAGTTTTTCCTCCGCCTAAAGGCTTTTTATTCGCCGCAAAACAGCATGCAAATTCACTAGTTCCGACTTTCCTTTTACATCTAGGAATGCAGTTCCGCTAATAATCTTTTTCTTTCCTTTTTTCCCCCTTCATGAAAGCTAAGCTTTTCTAAAATACTTTTAAAAATTTTATTAGAACGATTCATGCAAAAATAAGTGACTGAAAAATATTTTATATTCTAGAACATAAATTATAATTAATTGAATGCAAACAATTTGTGTTAAACTTTCGTACAATTCTCATTTTACATGTAAAAAGTTCATTACTATCGCAAAAAATATTAGGGAAAAACAGCATTACTTTTCCCTTCTCACGGTTCGTAACAATGCAAACAAGCTGTAATGTATAACCTCACTAATGCCATGAAACAACGTAAATAATTAAATGCACAAACCATTATCTTGTGATGCAATAACTGCAGACAAAACGATCGTTAAGTCCACACGGCTAAAGATTTTGTACCCACTAGAGAAACCAGCTCATTCGTTCGTTCACCTCAACTTTTAATTCCCCACTGCAACAAAGGCGTGTTTTCGCGGTTTCATCGCTTCCCCTACCACACACAAGCGATGCGTTTCAATCTATTGCGCAAGTTATCTCATCACAGTTCAATATGACGAATCGTGACTAACTCGCTTTTTACACACATGCGCCATTTACGATTCGACTCTATATATGCATAAGTTCCAAGAAAATCATAACATTCTGAAATTTACGGAACAAAAGATGTGGAAATAAATGCTTAAAAAATAAGCCTGATATGAAATAAAGACAAGGAAAATTTTGCTTTAGAATAATTCCCAATATAATTCCCGTTTTCCACAATAACAAATATAAAATCCAATAATTTATTAGCAGTTCAAGCTTCATTTAACTTAGTGGTTAATACTAAAATTTAACAAATTATCCTTTAATCATTCTGAATCTTTAAATTATGGTAATTTAATTCACTTTTAAAAATTCATGATGGTAATTAAAATCTCTAAAAAATAACAAATGATTTCAAAAAACAGGGAAGGGATAGCTACTTTAAATTTTAGACTCTTAACAGAAAATATTTAACTTAGCTTAAAATTTTATATTTAAATAGCATAAAAAAAACTTTTAAAAGTTCCAGATATTAAAAAATTACAAACCTAACAATTATATGATAAAATACAATTGAAAAAAAAAATCACTAAGAAATTTAAAAATTGCATAAAAATTATATTACTAAGAAATTAAAAATACATAGACATACAATTTAAAAATTAATTTTTAAATATTTCATAGCAAGAAAATTAACACTACCATTCCAATACTTTTACTAATATTGTGATTTTTTTAATTCTTATTATAATTGTAAATACCAAATTTGTCAGTCACAGAAAACTAGATTATTTTTATATGCAAACATATGAAATTATTTTTAACAATTAAGCATTATATATTAACTTTTTTTCTCAAATAGAATAATTTCACTAATATTTCCTAATTGCACAAATAATGGGACTAATATTTCCAGTAAAAATATAACTTGACATTTCTAAAAAACTGATAAAATTTTCTATAAATCTGAAATCAAATGTGACAGAAATCCTACTTATTATATTACCAAATTTCTTTCCAAATATAATACATTCCAAAGACTTTTGTAGTGCAGAATGTTTAGAAGAGATAATTTTCTCATATGATTCATAAATAGACAAACGAAAGATTAATACTTCATGACAAAATTCTTACCATACTTAAGCACCTATAAGATATTGCTATTGGTATAACAGATAATCCTTCCAAAAGGAAGATTAACAGACTATCACCAGTGTATCAGACAACTGAAATTAAGATGTCTTTCAAACTTTGCCTTTTTCTGGACTTTGAACAGTCTCTAGTCTTTATACTATGAAACTTATTCTTTTTGTTATGACTTAAAACTTTCAAGCTTCAACTATAACATCGAAATATAATATCAACACTTCTTAGGTGGTTAAAATATATCTAAACTCAATTCCGCAAAAATTTCAAGGACGAGTTTATTCCAATTCTTAAGTGTTCCACTAAAAAAAAATTGCTATTAATGACATGAAAACTAGAACTTATTATATAAATTTCAGAGGTTCCAAGCATATTTGAGTTACTGAATTCTTTTATTAACTCTCTGATTGCAAATTATACATTTGATACACATCACCTCCAAATGAAACATGAATATAAATGAGCAACATGGCAACAAAAATACTTTACTTAACATATAGTGCGCTATTCTGCTAGGCTCTTAATAGCCATGGTATTGACTCAGTTGTGAAACTATCTTACTAAAGTCATTGATTATTAGACTAGCTCTTTTCACTTTGTATTTGTTGTATAAACTTATACTTGAATAGATGGGCAGTCATCCTTTGAATGGACTTGGCTCAAAATCCAATAGAAATCTACAATTGTATGCCACATTTCTTCTATCTAACTTGAAACATTTCTTAAATTATCTTTGACACTTTTCAAAAATATATTTTTCGAACTTGGGGAGATCTAACACGCATAAATTTGTCAAAATCTAGAATTTAAATTCACCAATGATAGAAATACTTTTTCTCTACAACATATACAAGAAAGTAATCATGAAATGCAGCAAGATTGGAAATAGAAGGACCAACAGTTCATGAAAATAATAAAACTTATTCACCAAAATTTAAGCTTTGACTATAAATAAAACATAAGAAAATATTTGATCATTTATATGCAAGCACGAAAATTTATCAGTATATTAAAATATATATCTTTAAATAAGATTTTACGAAGGGGGAGGATTGATATTAATAAATATCAGACTAATTTTGAATATACTATACAACTATGTACTATTAGACTTATATAGAAAATAATTTACATATATTAGAAATATCTTACAAGCAATGGGGAGAGGGGATATTTAATAATAAACATTTAGCTATAAAAAAATTTACATCTACAAAAGAAAGGCTACATCTCATTCAACACCAAATAGATTTTTAATAACTCTATTGAAGGATCTTGCCCATTTACAGTGTTTTCTAAATGAATAAATAGTATGTATGCGAGATGTGGACCAAATATTAAACAGTGATGGAACTCATATTAGAAATTCTGATATTCAAATCTAACATCCAAATACAAAATGCACTGCACAGCAATGCAGCATATCTTTTCCCCCTATGAATTAAATAATAGATTCCACAATCAAGCTAAAGCAATGTACTTGATGTTAAATCACACAAATTGACTCCATTCTTTTTTGCATCAATAATGAGCTTTGCATTATAAAATAAAATTAGAATTCTATGCACTTTTATAAATACTAATTTTCTACCCTCTACATGAAAATATATGCATCAAGCTCACTATACAGAATAAATTATCTTTATTTTAATGTACATGAATTTAATGAGCTAAAGTATACTTAGACCACTATTACTGAGTGTCCATTACTGGATTAATATTTAAAAAATTTAATATATTCCTTTTTTATAAATTTGAAACACTTCTAATAATAAACTTTAGACTTAAAAAACCCTATATAAGAATGTAATTCTTAGATTTTATAATTGATGTGATGAATTTTGGAATTCATCACTCCTTAACTAGAGTATGATCAAAAATTGAATCAATATTGCATATCAACACATTTGGGATGAGGTGGGGATTGATCGCTTATAAATATTCACATGCTGATAAACTGCAATTTTATACAATTACCAGGCTTTCAGTCAAGGAAGAATTTTGAAAGTGTAATTTTTACTTTTTAAAAGCCCATTTGTTCTTTTTTTTTTTTTTCAAACACGTAGCATTAAAGCAGATGTAAAATTGCACAAAGCTGACATGCTGCTAAAAGTGAGTTATGTACAGTCAAACTTTTAGGAATAAACCTATTATGCCACAGTCAAAAATTTTTGAACTTAAATGCTTTCTTTGAGAGAAATCAAAACAGAATTAATGTTCAATGGTAGAGACCCTCCCTTAAAGACTTTTTCCAAAACCTCTTGACATTGATTTCATTTCAAATTTGAAATGCCAAATAAAAAACATTCAATGTTGATTATCAAATCCATGTGATAAAAAATTTGAAGAAATGGCATTGGAAATAAAATGAAATAATGATACCAAGTGCTAATTTATTGTGATTATGAGAGATAACATATTGCTGATGTAATTTGGCAATTTATGTTTAGCTATATTTATATTTTAAAATTTTCATATTCACTTGATTTCAGCCTAAAATTCTTTCTTTCACCAGAATTAAAAACACTTTAACTGAAAAAAGATTTCAAACAAGCGAAGAAACTAATAAACTGATTATTGAAACTTTTGAAATTTGGGAGAAAGATGGCAACATAGAATTAATGCATAAAAGCTCTACTTTGCCAAAGGTTTACTACTGTTGGTCTTTGAAACAAATATTAAAAATCTATCATATGTTATGTTATGCCAACATGCAAGCAAAATCCATATATTAATGTTAAAAAAGTAGATATACATAAAAAATTTCAAAAGATAGCAAAAATCTCTCCTGTCCCTTTAAAATATTGATAGTTCATTCTGGTAATATATACAATGCTAACATACAAGTAACAGATATCTCTGCCATTACTTACTGTCAAATGCCAGCAATCAAATTCAAACAAATCATTTAAGTTTCAGACTGCTTCAATGAACATATTTATAGCTTAATTCAATCTCCTTAAATTAATAAAGCTGTGAAATATTAGAAATGCACTAAGAAGAGCTCTCTAAAAACTACTCATTCCAAGGTATTTAGATTATATAAGAAACAGGCATCAAACTTTAATGTAAAAATAGGTTTGAAAATAGCTAAATGGAAAAACACTGACTTACCAATTTAAGAAATTCTATATGAAAAATATGAAATTCCACCCATTTAACTGTATGCATTTATTCACCAATGTTAAAATTAAGAGGAGGGGGAAAAAATTCTTTGGATATTAATTATGAATAGGATTTACACTTGCACTTACAGTATACACTTTTTAGTTTTCACAATCTATAATTTGTTTTTTCTGAATTCAATTAAATAAGACTTTTTGGTCATATCAAATAACAAGGTGGATAAAATGTATTCCAAAAAATATTCAACAGCCTAAATAATCTGGGCGAGTACCTAAAGGTCGCTAATAATACAGTAAACTTTTTATTTCAACTCCAGCACTTGAGTAATTACACAACTTTTTGCAATTTTAAATATCCTCTTCCAGAAACAAGGCAAACAATATTGATATGCTAATTATGAAGTCTAAATTTTAAATGGAATGTTAACTTCAAGAAACAATAGGAATGAATATTTAATTCTCCAAAATCTTCCAATTGTTTAAAAGATACAGTGAAGCACAAACTGTATTTGACAATAAATAAAGCATTCAACTTTATCCATCCATATAAAAAAAATAATAAACTCACTTCTAAAACACTGTCATCACCTAGCGCCCATCTTGACTGCTTGCCACTGTAATTTTGAAAATCAGGGTCAGTCTGTGGACGCTGAAAAAAATAGCCAACCATAGCATCATCTTGTGACCTGGTGGCTATATGTCTCACAGACTGAACACCACTCATTTCAGGATGGCCGTTGGTTAGCACCTCATGTGGTCGGTCTGGCCAAACCACTTCATTCATGCTGTAAAAAAAAATTATAAATAAATACCTATACTTTGCATGATTGAATAAATCCCCCAAAAAGTAAATTATAAAGTAACTTTCTATTCAGAAAAAATGATATATAATTGAAATTTTTTAACATTAAAATAATTTTAAAAATCAAATTTAAAGAAAACAAACATATAAATATAAAATATCTACTTTAAATTATACATTTATAATAAGATTCACTGCAACAATTCTTAAACAATTGTAATTAAAGTACAAATCTGAAATGGGAAATACAGCTAAGAGAAAATGCAACAAACAAAATCAATCATGCACATAAAAAAAAAAAATTAGAGAAATACATAATATCAATTTGTGGAGTCAATGGATAGCTACCATTGGATTAAATATAATTCTCCTAATTCAGAATCACTGTATATGAATACAATATAAATATATTTTAAAATGTTAACAATATTTGTTTTTTTACGAAATCTAATTTAAAAAAAATAAGAATATCTTAAAATAATCTATCAATACATTACAATTCTTATACGTAAAAAATATTAAGAGTTTTTTTAAATACTCAACTTTGAAAACTGCATAAAAATTCTAAGAAATATTAAAACTACTCTTTGCTACATAAGTCACATAAACAGTAAAACTTTGAATGAGTACCAGAATAAATGTTGTAGCATAAATATAAAAATATGTTTCTAAAGATACGTATTTCAACAAAGATTGAAACAAAAGAAAGTGTCAAAAAGTTACTTTAAATCCTTTTTCTTTAATAAACCTAATGAATTTAACTGTTATATTCAAAAACTCATACCCTAATTTTTTAAAATCATTTATTTAATTTTTAAGCTAATTATCTGCCCTCCCCCCCTTCAAATTTTCACTTAATACCTTCTTTTCACATTTGGTTCATGAATTTCACCATAATTTGTTTGAATGCTATCAAAATTCTATTTGTAATGTGTTTGTTCTGTCGCATTTGCCCACATATATAATTTATTGTTTGAAATTCCTCTCTTAACAATATTGTTGTAATGGGAAAGTATTACTACCATCTTTAACAATGATATAACCTCACTGTTAAGTTTTGGGTAAATCAGAAGCAAACCAAAACTTATTATCTTTATTCTTTGAAAAGCAAAAACCAATCATTCTGAAAGTCTCAGAGTGGCTGTTAACCACATCAGTTAATTGCTTTTCTTATCATAATAAAATTCTCAAAAAATAACTAAAACACTGAAAGAAAGTTATCCTGTACTGCTGTTGACCATTTCGGTACCATTAGGTCTTAAGATGTAAAGAAACGATAGTGTGAAATTGTGCAATAGCTTGGTACGAAATACTCTAGTCAACAATTTCTTTCTTATTTAATAATTTCCCCAACTTCATCCTGATATCATGGTTGAGATACCACCTTGATTAATATTTTAATGAAAATTCAAAAATGCTTATTGGCTAGAACATTATAATAGTAAGCACCACCTGATAGTACCACTAGATATACATTAGATTTATAGTAAATAAAGATTCTTAGCATGCATTTCTATCTTCATAACATTATAAAAACGTGGAAAAAGTTTACATTTTCAAGTTAATTCTAAATTCAATATAAGTACATAACATAAAATTTAATTAATTATCATAACCATTTTACCATAATTGCTATAATTTTAATATGCTTAGAAAGTTCTATCAAAATTATGGCATTTAAATTGAAAATTTCATTTAATTGCATATTTATTTCTGCTTACTTTGAATAATTTTTTTTAAAGATTAAACAAAATGATAAAATATTTCAATCAATTAAATGTAATAAACATTTTATAACATTTTTCAAAAATTAATCTCATATTAGAAAGCATTTTTAAACCTAGGGCACAAATAATATTAGATCTTGAGTTAATATCAGAGCATATCAAGATATTTTCTATAAACTAGTTAACTGCAGATATCCTATAAATATCTATATGATATTTAATAAATTTTAAGGCAGTATTATTAGAGCATTTAAACAATTCAATACATTTTTTAAAAAAGTAAAAATTTTAGAAAATAATGGAGAACGAATTTCCCTTTATTCCTAGATTCTATAAAAACTAAAAAGGTATCGAAATGATAGTATATTTTTAACTAATTATAAAAATTTTGCTAAATATAATTAAATATGAATAGTTTTCTTTCAGCTTTTGCAATCAATTACCAACTATGACATTAAAAAATAAAGAAAAAAAAAACAAGCAAATAGTAAAAACAAAAAAGATCATTTGTATAATAATTGCTCCATTTCAACTGTAATAAAAATTCTAATAAATAAGTTCTTATTCCATTTCAATAATATAAAATAGTCTAATGGCAGGAAAAAAGCTTTTATTACTAAAAATTTGAATCATTAAACTACAATTGTTTTCAATAAAATAGCGTTAGTTTCATATGTAAACCTAATTAATCTCAAGTGATTACATAAAATTTTGAAAATTTATCAAGACTCAAATCAAGAACATAAAAAAAATTCTAAGGTATTGAATTAATATAATTTTTTATTTTAATCATAGTAACATATCCAATGATCAAAATCATTTGGTGTTCAAGTGGGGAAAATAAAAAATATCTTAATTTAGATGCTTTCATAATAGCAAGATGAAAAAAATAACAAATATATAGAATCCCAATTCAAATTACCTACATACACACACAAAAATGTAAATAGAAATTAAAGCTCAGCAATTAAATTTCTTTCAATGGGAGCATTTAACAGAAATTAATTTTCTAGATTGTGAATTCCTCCAATACCAAACCAAAATATTACATAATGAATAAAATTTCTTTATCACCACTTTAAAAAAAATAGATAAATGCTAATTTTCACAAAACTTAAAAATAATTTAAATAGAGAATAATTAATATAGTAAAGAATTTCTAAAAAGAAATTTGATAAAATAACACAACTAAACAAATCAAACCAAATATGAAACAAATATATGGATCAAATACAAAAAAATTAATAAGTTATGCCCTTTTTCTATAATGCATTTAATAACTTACAAAAATCAAGTAGCCCAATCACATATTTCTTAGAATTGATAATATATCAAAATAATGATATTAAATATAATTTAGAAAATGTTGCTTAACGAAGAGAACAAATACTTAATTATCAGTGATGGTAAATGATGCAATAAACTTAGAGGTCATATGCAACATTTGTTTTGAAGATTTTCTTTAATAGTGAAAATACAATGGTAATATGCATCAATTTTCTTCCTGTTAAGTTCAAGTCATATAAATTTTATCATAATTCATTTGAATGCACTTTCGCTAACCAAAATTCCTTTGATAGCGAATTCCCACAAATGATTTGCAAGCATTGTGGAATTTAAATTTTTGTTTAATTGTGTAAAACCATATATAATATTAAAGATGTTTACTTCTTCAAATAAAATTAACAAATAGCGATCTAGTATACATATTTAATTTCAAACTTAATCACTAACTGAAAACTATTTTCGAATTTTGAATAAAATAAAATAAAAAATATTTATTGTAATTATAGTATAATGTGTAGTGACGTCTTAACATTGGCTTGTTTGTTTTTGTATAAATTCTTTTATTTAATATACACGAACACAATATAATTCCAACAAAATTCACATCGTAACAGGCTGGAAGAAATGTAAACTTGTCTGGTAGGAAATCGAATACAGCTTCCTTCTAAACAACGGGAACACGAGGTAGGTAATACACCTAGGAAGCTATGATCGCCATTGTTTCAACAAAATAAATTTGGAAAAAAAATACACTTTTCTTTCAAATAACAGATATATAAATTTCTCTTTATATCTATTATTACTAAGATATTTAGACAGACATACCATGATGGTGTAGATTTCATGGCCAGGAGTTTAAAAGGATTTCTGTTGCTCAGCACGCGACATATTGGAACACCGAAGAATCATGGGAACGATACACTCGCAGTAAACCCCAGGAGCGGACAAAAGTGTGAATTTCTTAGTTTAGATGACACAAAGCGGTATTAAAAGGCAAGCGATTAAATATATCTTAAAATATGACATTACGGCATTCACAGTGTACTTTCGAATCTTTCAGATCATCAATATTTGCAATAATATGCAATATTACTTTCTCTCTCGTTGACCAAATCTTCCGTTGTTTACCATCGCATTTAGGGTTGCCGTAACGAGACATCTAAAATGGTGATTTAAATCGTGAGAAGGACGCCAAAGTAAATATAACTGAAACGAAAATTTCGCGGATTATTAACTAACTAATTATTAGTTAATTAATTTAATCTGTTCATAATTAAGTAAATCTTAAGAAAAAAATGATGAAAACTGATATTGTATCCCGATAATTTGCGTTTTTAAAAAGAAAAAGATATGCTAAATTAAAATGTTAAAAGATTTATAGCACGGAAAAAAATGGGAGAAATTAAAAATGGTATACATACGAAATTAGCATCATAATTATTAAATTGAATTGCGTTAGAAAAAGTCAAAAACACTTAAAATAAAATAACAAGAATTTTTTTTAATAATTGGGGAAAATCTAGTTTATATTCTTTTATACACTAACCATTTCTTATTAATAATTGATCAAAAGTGATGTTGCTTATTACTTTTTCAAACGATGCCATAAAAATGATTTAATACATCAAACGAATTATTACTGTAAAGTATTTAAAGATATCTTTCCCGAAGGATTTTTATCAAGTAATTTAGAAATTTTAAATTAACCTTAAATTCCTAAACAAATACAAAACTGCATACATGTGCTGCATACTGAGTACAAAATGCTAATACTATTCACAAAATGTTAATACTATTATTATGTATAAGAAATCAACAAGTGTAATAAATTTTAATATTTCCAAAACTATAAATTTTTAAACCAATATATCGATCACATATTCCTAGCCTATGCAAAGAACGCGCCAATAAAGAAATTATATAAAAGAAAATTGAGAAGATTTCTGTTTGATGCAATGCAATAATGATACAATTTATTATATTATTTAAATGTTCATTTTTAATTAATCCAATCTTTAGGAGAATTCAAAATCAAGTCTTTAAAATATCAATGTGGAATGCCTATCAAAGAAATTCCATAATGAATAATAACACATAAATGCTCTTACATCTTAAAATTCGTCCTAACATTCAAGATATAGGATATGAATGTTTTATTGACAAGAGATCGTGAAAAGGGCAAAGATCGACTTTTGTGCTTAAATTGAAAATTAATAAATAAGTGAGATCGGCATTTGCACTAAACCAGATGATACAGTATTTTAATGATTAATTCACTTTACCCTAAAAAGATAAAATTTTCTTATAAAGAATAGATGTAAAAGATCTACAAATTAAAATCGAGATTTTTATGAATCCAGTTACATACAATACACATCGGCGCTGTCAATGTTATTCCACACTATAGAGCAGTTTTAACATTAAAAAATATGATTACTAATCAATTTAAAACTAATATTTTGGCCATGAACGCTTCAATTCATAATTTAGGAATTATTTAATTATTCATTAAAAAAAGTTTTGATATATAACCAGAACTGAGTGCTCTATAATTTAAAATAAACTCTAAAATGAAGCTATTATTCTTTAAACATGATGTGAATAAATAATCAAGTGTCAGATAAAATTATTCAACTATTCTTCATTATTGTAAATTATTCTTCAAGGGATTTATTTATTAACAGGATTCCATCTGCTACCTTGCAAAATAAAATATTTCGAATGACAAGCGTTTTATCGCCAAATATGGAAATTTAATTCTCGCCAAACACAAAGAGTGAGGCCAACGCCCTGAGTGACTGCACCTCAGTATTGCCTTTTTCAGGTGAAGTAATGGTCGGCGCTCACGTCAAAGCGCGCGTATTTTCAGTTTATAGGATAAAATTCTATAATTATAAGCTTTACAAAAAAGATTTTTTATTAAATATTTATTGTGGAAGTAGTTTAAAAAATGCGATTGAAATTTTCTTTAGTAGAAAAAAATTCTAAATCCAAAAAATTAGATTAAATCTAAAAAATAATTGAACATGTTACTCAAACTTGGCGACGACAATGTTTATAAATTTTTGTTCAAATGTGTGGGTTTTTTTTTTTTTTTTTTTTTTTTCCCACCGCCAGGAACGGCCGAAAAAAATGCAATAGAATAAAAATCAAAAAATATTTTTCTAAGGTAAAATTTTGAAAAATAGGAAAAAAAATTGATCTTAACAACAACAAAAAAAAAAGTGTTCTAACTAGAATAACAACTAGAGAACAAACAAGCGTAACAACTAAAAACGCATAGAATGTATTCTTCTCTGGTATGCAACAAAACAACATACAATATTTGTAATTAAGCTATAATTCTTATACTTCACCACTAGCAACAAGAACAACAAAAACCTTCTCTCAAAATTAAGAGGGGAGGAGGAGGAAGCAACATATAATTTTATCAATATGAATTACTTCAACTAGTTATTTCTTTAGTAGAAATAAGTCATATCCTTCTAACTAGTGTGTGATCAAGTGATACAATTATCAGCACATGAATGATCAAAAGAATTAGAATTTATTTTTTAGTCATAAAACTCATTCAAGACTTAGTATTTAAAAATATTAAATGGAGAAAGCAGATGAAAAATATTCCTTAAATTATATAGAAAATCGATGATAATAATCAATAAAAGCAGAATCTATATTTTAAAAAGCTTTTCCATCCTCCTTTT
>JAPMOQ010017299.1:471745-523888 GCA_026543055.1 Argiope trifasciata | reverse complement strand
ATATGACAGAATCAACAATATTAAGTGGCAATATAGAAAGTGAATTTCCTTGCAATATTCCATTTTTATTTCTATATATGGTGTTGGACTATTATTTTTGTTAGTTACTATTTATTCGCTCCCCCCCCCCAGTTAATAATTTATAAAGTGGTCTACAATTTCTCATCGCAAGAATTGAATTTGAGTATTCACCTTCATGTGAAAAATACTGAAATCCTTGCATTTTACACATTGAGCTACTGCCTGTTTATTTCAATTTTTATTACAAACTAGAAAAACTCTATTTAAAGTATGAAAAATCAATTAAATTCAATTAATGAATTAACATTTGAAAAAAACTGCATTAACATCAAGTGACATCCACTAACAAAAAAAAAAAAAAAAATTTGAACTTCAGTGGAAGAATAAAAATTATTTCATAAACAGATGGAAATTTGAGCAAGACATATTAAATAAATATATATAAGGAAAGTGGGAACTAATAGTAGGAATTGAACAAATACTTGTTTCTGACATCACAAATTCTCTGACTTCTTTGACTCAAAAATTATATAGTTATTTAAAACGAAAATATACCTCATCTCTTATTACTTGAAAGTTATTTTTATTTTTGATATTTTACTAAATTTTAGTCTTTTAATATTTATTAAATATTTGAAAATAGAGTAAATTTATGACTTAAACACCTAGCTAAAATTGTCAAAAATTTAAATATTTTGTATAATTAATCTTAATGATTTCCTCAAAGTATTTTTAGTCTTTAAATGTTTATAGACATATATCATTATAAAAGGGTTATTCTGTTCTTTTCAATATGTTATATGTTTAATTTCATTTTCTCTCCACTTTTTTTATACACCAATAATATCAAAAAGAAAAATTAGGTAATATTTAAAAAAAAAAAAAGACATTTTTTTTTAATGTTTCATTAAAGGAGGATTTTGAACTTTTAATTATAAATATAAGTATTTCAAAAATATTATTAAAAAATTTAAATTTAGAGTACAGTATAATATGCTCAAACTACATCACAAAACCCATTAAAAAATTGGATTCACTGAAAAGATAATATATATAACTTTAATTTAAGGTAAAAATAGTTATTGCATATTTTCTAGTTATAGTGATAAAATGCTAAAATGTTTAATTTTTCAAAATTTTAAAAAGAAAAATAAACTGCCACAAGATGTACTTTCTTATTCTCCAATTTATATTTAAGCCAAGTTTGGAGGGTGCAAGTTAAACAGTAAAAAAAAAAAAAAAAAAAAAAAAAAAAAACCTTAAAAAAAATGCAAAATTGCAAATTTGTTTTTATCATTAGGGATAAAACTATAAGCAATTATTATGAGATGGATTATTAATGGAAACAAAATTTTCCAAATGATTTTTGATAGATTTTTTTTCTCATTAAATTTGAAAAATTAGAGGTACATTTTTCCTTCATAATTTTATGACAAAATTATCTTTATTTTGTTATTTTTATAATTAAAATTATAGTGAAATAATCTTGATGGACTTGATCATTAAAAAAATATTTTTTTTTTATATTTTGACTATTATTTAGTCCTTAAAAAGTAGGGAAATAACTGATGGAAACTAAACACAATTTCTTGAACATCTAAATTCAATTTATTAGCAATTCATAGTCTCTCACTTGGGATTCCATTTGACATTGATTTTTAAAGATTTTTAAAAATTGCAATGATTGCACTTAAGAAAAAGACCAAGCATATAAAATTACATATCTTAAATAGTATGGTGAAAATTATTTGCATAAAAAAGCCAGAGTGCATAACACATTCATCGCTAAGGATGAATTAGATTAAAACACCATGAAAAAACAAATATCAATTTAGTTGTTGACATTTTTTATACAAATAAATAAATGGAAAAATTAAAGGTATTTTTCAGATATATAATAGAAAATTCCATTTATCTAAACTGGCATAAGACATATTTTAGCCCATCAAAACCTGTAATTGGAAGTATCTGAAAGATGAGATATCTTGACGATAACGTTGAAGGTGCATTATCATAATTATGAATTTGCATTATCATAATAACAACCTGAATGTGGAATTAGCGTATATGGACATTTAAATTTTCAATAGCATTAAAATGTAGCAGAATAATTTTATTTAAAATATTCAAGGACACAAAAAACTTAACAGGTGCAAGCACAGTAAAAGCAATGACTGTAATAATGCTCTCAAATTATTATCTCTCAAATTATTTAAAAATAATTTAAGAAAATTAATAAAGAAAAAATACATAAAAAGATTCAACTGAAAATACACACAATTAATTTAATAAAAGACTTAGTTAAAACCGAACAAAACTAGTTTAATAATTAAAAAAAATACGTTCAGATCTATCATTGTTCAGATTAGTATGTTTTAAAAGAGAAAAAAAAATTGAAATAAAACTATTATAAAACAAATAATATTTGTAATGTTGATCCAGCATATTCCTTTATTTATATTTTTTTTAAATAATTTGAAATTAAGTATACAAAACCAATTTAATTGAAAATTCAATAATGCATTTTGGACAAAGAACTATTCATTTATATATAATATATAAATGAACTATATACATGAATCTTATATATATATATAAATTTATATATGATATATGAATATATCAATTTTATATATGAATTTTACATTAATATGAATATTAATATGGATATATGAATTTTAGTTTAAATCTGATTTTTAAATGAATAATTTTTTAATAGCAATTAATAATATTTATAATTACTATTATCAATCAAACTGTTGGATTAAAATAATTGCATAATTTTGTTTTAAGTTTCTGGGACTAGTTGAAACCACATTCAGAGCTAAGAGTAGCCTATATGTTCAATAGCTGCTATATATTATATACTTATATTACATAATTTTGGCAGATTTGTGGTTAAAAAGAAGAGCCATTTGAAACTCAGATTTATTTTTCTTTTTATACACTGGAACAAAAGCAAAAGATATTTGTTTGAATCAGAAAACAAGAACAAAATAGAAAATATTTTCCATTTAGTAATTTTATAATTCTGATAAAGATTCCTTTGATAATATTTCCTTTAATGATAATTCCTTTGATGTATGAACCTTAAGAATTTAATTAGCTTTAAAATAAGATGTATGTGGGATTTTTTTTTTTTTTAATCCCTTTACTTGTAGCATGTGAACAAAGAAGTCAACAAAATTGCATATTAGAAATAAAGTTTGGATAGAATTTTTGTATATAATTAAAAATAAATGGATTAAAAATTTTTCTAGTTTCTATTTAAAAAAATATCATGATGAGAATAATTATAGCAATCATTTAGACATCATAAAAAATATATTAAAAATTATTTTTCTTCCCCAAAATTAAATTTTAATTCATATATCCTATGAATGAGTGGTTATTTTCTGAAGAATGATTAATTATATATCATTGTTAATTTAACTTAAAAATATTAATATTGCAAATATATACAATGATCAAATCTTCAACACTTGACTATCTAACTGAATACATTATCAATAATGCTGTTTCAATGGGAATATTCATTGTCTTTACTTGTCTTTAAATTTTTTAAGTATAAAAATGTCCAGGAGTTCTTGCAAGATAATATTTTTAAAACAGATCAAAATTGTGATAAATATGACAGATACATTACTAAAAATCTTTACATCTGCTCTATTTATTATATAAATATGCATCCTAATAAGAGTAAATTTCCATAACATACAATGAGATTTAAATATATAGCTAGTCAGATACTCTATCTTCATACTTTTAACTCCAATTTCATATTATTTCAATACTGGAAGAAAACCATGCTAATGACAATAAAATATTTGGCAAAGCTTAGTTGAATTTTAATTCAATAATAAAATCTATTATTGAAAACTGAGCAAAACAAAATTATTGTAAATTCAGGAAAAATTTGCATCTGCTAAATTATATCATTAAAAAAAGACATTTTTTAAAAAAATTCAAAATAGTATTATAGTAAAATTTGCACAATAGTATCTTCAACAATTAATGCAAAACATGAAAATTTCATGTAGTTATTAATAAAATATCAAAAGAAAATTACATTGAAGTGTGCATTTCCACTCTCAAAGTGTAGTTTATCAACACCAATTCGGTAGCCTCAGGGCCAAATTTGGTAGATTTCAGTCTATACTGTACAGCACTAACACACACATATTAATCTTTATTATTATAAGTTTAAATATTAATCTTTATTATTTAAAAAATGTTGCCGAAGGAAGGTTTATTTCCCAAAACTGGCAGAATAATTTCTGGCATAATTACATTTTAATGATTGAATATCTATATTACTAACACAACATAATTTAAACTGTGCTTCATCCTTATAAGAGGTCAAACCAGTTTTCCACATGTTTAATGTTAAATTACACAGATTGTATATTTTCTTAAAACTGCAGGGTTTTTTTTTTTTGTTGTTGTTTTTCTGGACATCTTTTTAAAATTGAAGTAAGATGTAACTTCTAGGTCTGACATATTAATTCTATTGTATAAATAATTTTAAAATATTTTCTATAAAAAATAATATTTAGATTTTAAATAATGAAAATGCAAAACTGGATATAATTTTGATTTACAACTTCTTTATCCATTATGAAACTAGGAAAGAGGGAAGGAACTCATAAGAATATAAAAATACTGTCCCATAAGTCTCCAAAATAAATATAAACTTTAAAAATATATATCAATATAAGCCAGAAATTTACAGAAAACAAGTCAAAGTTATTTCATATTTTTTACAATTAATTTCTTTAAGATTTGATTCATTTCCTGAGGTTGGTGCAGAGATTAATGAAATTTTTTATATAATGCAATATAAATACCTCAATGTCAACAATACGAACTCTAAAAACGATTAGCTTAGTTTGTTTTTCACGCTATATCATACAATAAGTTATATTCATCATGTAACTACTGAATATGCAAAAATTAATTTATTTTGAAATTTGTAAGGCAATAAATCTAGCAATTTTGATCTTCGTTTAGTAATTAGGTAAATATTCCAGATCATTACTACATGTTTTTAAATGGTGGAATATGAGGCATGTAACAATCAAATGTTTGTAGTTGAGTTTAAATTTGTACAAGTGATAAGCAACATATGAGCTAATCAATATATATTCATACTAAAGGAGAAGCTATGTTGTGAAATACACACAAAAATAAATATTGATAATAAGAGATTTTTGCAAACCAGGATGATTGGAGCAGTTAAGAAAAAAAACAAATGTACAGGGTATTGCTGAATTCAATCGACAAATTCATAGGAGTGATAGTAGACATTAGGGGGATAAAGAATTGCCATACCGCATGGAGTTCCAAACAACATTTAGTTCATAAAAATCACAAAAATATAGCTTGAAAACTGTTGGAAACTGTCAAAAATTAATAAAAAATTATAATAAATGATGTTATAACTATGATTTTTTAAAAATAAAAACACATTCTTAAAAAAAATTATGTTGATAACATGCAGATTTCATGTTATAGGAGTTGTAAATTATTTAAAACAAAAAAGTAGTTTAGAACTGTATTTGTAAAAATATAAAACTTGAAGAAAATTAATTCTTGAAAATGAAAGGAATTTTACATTTGATAATTTAATATAACCATGTAGTGTAAGAACTGTGGAGTTTTAAAGATATTCATGTAAAACTAAAATGGGCAGCAGAAACATTAGAAACTGCCTGCAACAATAGTAATGATGTTCACAATGAAACAAGCAGTTAACAGACATAGCAGGAGTGAAAAAAGGGCATTTTCTCAGAAAAAAATTTGAGCTAGAATGATTTCCTGTAATTTTTAATGAAATAAAACCATACTGCACAATATACATTAAATCATAAAATTTTAAAAAATCTAATTTAAAAAAAAATTTGCTAGAAAACTAATAGAAATGCAATATTGTCAAAAATTATTCCTCTCAGGTTCTAACTGCATCCCAGGTCTAACATTCTGCAGAAAATGAAAGAAAAAAAATGTTAAATTTTAATGCATTCAAAATAAGTAATTTAAATGATAAGTTTATAAATCTTCACACTAAAAAGAAAATTCTTCACATTAAAAATATGTAAAACCATAAACAAAATACAATGCATTAAATTTGAAGTAAAAAAACAAAAAATTTAACCAAATCAGTCAGGATATTGCAATCTGGTCAAAATATATGTCAGGAGATTTCGGATATCATGATACAATTAATAAATCATATATTAATGAAAGAATTCAGAAACCCCAAAATTATACCTAAAGGTGTTGAATAATACATACAAAACATGACTGTAAGATAAAACAGGAAAAACATGTCAAAAAAAATATCGAAACCTAAATCAGGAAAAATAGAAATTCAATTATCTCAGACCAAGATTTACCAACTTTGAAGACAAAAGGAATGTCTATATATTCAACAGCAAACTTTATAATGCTGACATTTGGGGCAAAAGATAAAATAACAAAGGAAAAATGAAGGGCAAAGGAATGTTTTAAAACTGTGAAACTCCAATCATAAATAAATGAAAGGCAATAATAAAAATGATTAAATATTAGGGATTTCCGGTTATGGAAAGACACACAAAAGAATACAGAAAATATTTTTCAATAAATATGAGATTGCACTCTACAATCCACATGTTTTATATATAAAGAATAAATAACAAAAAAAATGGAACTTTAAGTTTTCCAATGAGTATAGAAGAGAACACTCAACTAAAATTTACACTGCTGGATGATAATGGACATTCTTTGTAAAATGTCATCCTAAAAAAATTAAAGGCCATAAGATGAGAACATTTTTTTAGAATAAATTCTAACAATTTGCAAGAAAATTTATTAAAATTATACTCTGCATTGAACAAGAAAAAAAATATATAAATGAATCTATCTAAAAGTTAAACAATGAATGATTTTTTTTGCACCTACCATAAAAAATTTTAATGCACACTTTTGAAAACAAGGTACACAACAAAACAAACAATATCAACACAATTTCTGATAATCTACAATGTATTTAATTCAAACCAAATTCATGATATAATGTATATGGTTTTAAACTGTAACATGTTTTTTTTAATAAAAAAAAAAGTTATGTTATCACTATTTTTTTAGCATTGAATCATACAGGAAAAGATTAATATATCTTAAATAATAATAACTAAAAAGAAAAAAGGGGGAGAGGAGGTAAAATGAAATTTAGTATGTCCCTTGCAGAACCAAAGATGGCGGACAAAATAAACAAACACTTCAATGAAAGTTATAGTTACCTCTTTATGCATTAAAATTATAATCTTAACTGATAAATATTATAATTTTTATTACAATCTGGGATTTATTTAATCTGTAATTGAGATTTTTACTTAAATTTTTCTAACATTTGGATTACTATCGTTGCTTAGTTTTATAATTCCAAACAGGTTTTTAAAACCAGCTGTGCTGGTCTGTTGCGCAAAGAGCAAAGCTTAAAGCACATAATGCCTCTCAGCATCTGAAGAAGGCACCAGGGAGAATTTGTTATTTTAAAAAAATGTCCTACAACTTCACTAGCAGTTGGAACGGAATCTAGTAGTATCGCTCGCACACTCAACATAAGGACTGTGGGGATAACAGGAACAGTACATAGAAACAAACATCCCTTCTCAACTTGATCATCTCTTAAAAAATAGATATATTCCACTCACCCTTCATCCATTCAGCAGATTCAAAATAAATTTATCCAACATCCATTCTAGCACAATCACTTACATAACAAATTATCAAGGAAATGAATGTTAGAGCATCAAAAGAATTAAGAGAACTGCAGAGAATTCTATTGCAGCTAAATTTTAAAGTAAAAATACAGACGATTTCTTAAAGTACAAATTTATATGATTTTTTAAAGTGCATATTAACAATTGAAAATAAATATTTTAAGTACTTATTCATATTAAAAATATATGTCTTATTAGTTGTAAAAAAACCTTTCAATTATAATAAAGAACAAAATTAAAATCCTAAATCGATAGTTTTTTCATTACCTTTCGTTTAGCACTTTACATAAAGTATCTGTAGTTTATTCAACTTAACTATTGTAAAAATTAGTAAAAAAAACACAGAATTAGGGTTGTCATAAGAGCATTTTGTTGAGTTGCCATATTGGAGAGAAACTAAGGGAGCACACTAATCTCAACTTTAATCAAAAAAAATATATAGCTAACAAAAAAATAGTTAACAAAAATTTACAAGAAAATGCAATCTTACAAAGTTAGGGATAAATTTAGCAATAGTTAAATAGTTAGTAATTACAATTAATGAATTATAGTTAAGATTATCTATACTAATATTATAAAAGTGAAAGTTAGGATGGATGGATATCTGTTTGTTCATCAATCACGTCAGAATGAAATTGGATGAAATTTATCACAGAGATAGATTATAGTCTGGAATAAAACATAGGCTACTATTTATTCTGGTTATTTGATTGGTTAATTTTTTATTAACTAAAAAATAATTTTCGTAAAAAAATAAGTTTGGGCCAAATCCCTCCAAAGATGAATAAGATTCAAGTTATTGTTTTTTTTTCTCCAACAGAATGAGGTTAGGCGTTGCATGAATTAGACCATTTATTTCAAAAGATTATGTTTATTTTCTTAGTTTTTGATGTTATTTAAAATCAAATGTTGTTAATTAATCAATCTTTCAGATTCATTTAGAAGTACTTTTAAATTAAAAGAAAACAGAATAAAGGAAATAAAATTTGCTAATCTGCACTACATTACCCCAGCTAGCATAGAAAAGTCACTCATTTGCATTACGCAAACTGTCTTTGAAAGTTCAGGTGTAATTGTTGAAACTATGTTTTCATTTTAATTAAAAGTTTAAAAATTATGAGCATTATACTGTTGTAGCTATTTCAATCTCAATAGATAAAATAGACTTGACTTGATTTTAAAGAAATATGGACTTGATTTGTTTTATTTTGGGTATTGTTTTTATTATTAAATTGTATTTATGTTAATTATATATTTTTCGTATAATCTTATGTTTTAAAATGTATCACTTTTAGGTTAGTTAAAATTTTTTTTTTATTTGTCATTATTTGATAGTTTTTAGAAAAGCCCAGAAAATGCAAATCCAATATTTCAAAGAGGAGTAATAAAGCTCTGGCTATGAAAGTGGCTAGGAGATCTGTTTGCAATTTTTAGTGAGAACTTGCGGACTATTAAACCCCTTTTAGCTTTTCCCTGGACACTTCATCTGAAGATATGGCACTCACAATGACCTAACCATTAACAGAGTTTAGGAATAGACTGAGAACAAAATGATTTTCAAATCTGGAAAATGTCTCACTAATTTTGGCCTAACTTCACTGCAGCAAAGATGGAAACTACAAGCGAAGTTATGAAGAAGTTAAGCAACAACACTTGTGTTTGAGAAATTACATTATTAATTTTATTACAGGTCAATGAAATTACATTATGATTACTTCCCAGCAGCGATAAATCTGAATTGATTCTGAACCGAGTCAATAATGAAAAGGAGGGATTCTTTCTTAGTGCATCAGGAGGTACGGATAAGATATTAGTGCTGAATCTACAGCTAGCCCAACTCCGCAAAAGCCACAATATAGTTCTGACTGTAGCTTCTGCTGGCATTGCTAGAATTTTGTTTAATGGTGGCTGGACTGCACATTATTTTTTCAAATTGCCGCTTAATCTTACAAACGAACATACCTCAACATGCAACATCACCAAAAACAATGGCCAGAGAAAGCTTTTGTCCCATTGCCAGTTAATACTATAGGACAAGAGAAACTTATAGACATTGAACCACAGTCTGTTGGATATCCAAGGCAACCAGACAGTGAAGGGTGGTATTGTCATTTTACTCACAGGTGATTTTAGACAGCCACTGCAGATCAGACCATCAGTTCTCATACATATACATCAAAATTTCCATGTGAACAAAGTTGCAGGTAAAAGCCAGAGAATTCATAAATTTAAAATGCAAGAGGAAAAGTTGGAATAAAAAGTCAATAATCTTAGCCCTCTTCAACATCTCAGTGGCATTTAAAGGAATTATAATCATGAAAGTGAGAAAAATACAATATCTTATCATTAAAAAAGTGCCCAAATAACTGATACAAAAATTATAAGTTACATATTAATATAGGTGACTGCAATTTGAATAAAATTATATTTAATAGCAATTTAAGCAAACAAACCAAGGGAATATATTAAGATCAGTAAAATATCAAACAAAATTAAAAAAAAATGATAAAATATACAAAAAAAATCTTAAAAAACAATGTCTAATTAACCAAAATATATATAATACATATAAGATGCTTAGCTCCAATAAATAATAATTTTAGTGAATAAATAAAGGATAATATATCAATAATGCAACAAAATTTAAATATTTTACATACAAGGGGAGGACACAGGGTTGAAATCTCAAAATTGGGATGAGATTTTATATAATGAATGCATACATTTAGAATGCCCATTTATGAAAATATAAAAATACAATGGCTAGTCAATTTTGAGAAAACGATCCTCAAAGTTTTAGTAAAGCTTATATACTAATAACTCGATACTCATCCAGATAGTTCTTATGGCTTGGTTGTCTAGGTTACTCCTCATATGCAGAAATTTAGGGTTTAAGCCTTGCTGATTTTTTTTTTTTAATGATTCTTATTTAACTGAAATATTTCAAAAAAAATAATTGTTTTTTTAAACAAAATGTATTACAGAAATACATAATAAAATTAAAATTTTATAAGAAAAAAATTATAAATACAGATGCATTAAAAAAATAATTATTTCAATCTAATTAACTATTTACAGATAGTTTTAATAAATATGCTACTTATTTTTATGTAAGGATATATGCTTATTTTTTTTCATACTTAAATTATAATTCAATATTTAAAGGAAAAATAAT
The DNA here is from genome assembly GCA_026543055.1 of Argiope trifasciata. Taxonomy (NCBI): domain Eukaryota; kingdom Metazoa; phylum Arthropoda; class Arachnida; order Araneae; family Araneidae; genus Argiope; species Argiope trifasciata. The sequence continues at coordinate 512,926 of JAPMOQ010017299.1, read as the reverse complement.
TAAGAATGTAATATTAATGGCTATAGATATAGCTATGGCTATAGATTAACTTGCTTGCATCATTTTCAAATTCTTAGATTTTAATAATAATAAATTAACAACTTTAACAACGCTGTATTTATATTAAAAACTGAAGGAAGCAGCTGATATCTGTGAAACATCTAGCAAATATCCCCAATTGTAATAATCAAAAGAAATAATAGAGATTAGATGTTAGATTGCATCTGCAGATTATTATCTTTTACTTTTTAGAAAAAATGATATTTCATAAATATATAAAATAGTTAAATTTATATTCTTTTCTGATAGCTGTGAACATATTTCATAAGTTATTCTGATGCTGAATTTCTACTGTATGTTAAAAAAAACAGATGGCTCAAATTTTAATAATCATTTACATTTGAGCAAATGGGGAGAAAGTGCAGATTTTGGTGTCTTATATCACCTGTTAACTGATAAAATATAATATAGATATATTTTTAAGTTTAAATGCCTATGAATATAGATACTGCAAATGTATCAGGGACTGAAGATGAAATTCTATTAGATTCATTAAACAGTGAAGTCTCAAAATTCAAATTAAAAGCTGTAGTTATTTACTAGCAAGGATTGTTAATTGAAAATAATCTTATTGCATCGGAATCTTCAGCTTTAATTTCTAGATAAATATTTTCATCCAACAAAATTATTTATCAAAATATTGCTGATATACTCTCTGAAAAAAAAATTGTGTGTGATGAAACTTATTCATGAAAATGAAAGATATGATGAAGAATTTTTTGAAAGTATTGAAGATAATGTTTCGTCTGATGAGTATGAACCTGAAGGGAAAAAATAAAAAGTAAGAAAAGAATTAGAATATATTTCTTTGAATTATAAATTCAAAGCCATAAACATCGCAAGACTACATTCTACATGGAATCAACAATCATTACAAAAGAATGGATGCAGTCATTTAAAAAGAAAAGATTATTTATCTAAGTGGAAGGAAGATGTAAGAAAGGGGGAAACATATTTGATAAGTACCTCGATTTTTGGACTTGATGATCTTCTCATTAAAGCAAGAGAGAATTTTCAACAAGTAACAATTATTAATTTACAACAGTTGGCTTTAGATGAAGCAGGACAATTTGTAGATTTTAAATTCAAAGCTTCCGAAAAATGGATCAAGAATTTCAAAAACAAGCACAGCATTTGGAAATGAAAAGAAACAAAATTTATCTCAAAAAAAAAGAAAGAAAGAAAAAGTTACAGTCAAAGAAATCTTGGCTTCTGCCACAACTTGCAACTTGCCGAATGCAGATATTACATTTTATTAAAAAAATTCAGCAGACTTTATCAGTCTGCTGAATTGTTATTAAAAGACTATGTTATTAATACTGATAAGACAGGTACGTTAATGTAATTAATTTTTAAATCTATCCTTCATTTCAATCTAACAATTACCCATCCTTTATATCTCATGTCATTCACCCTTTTACAGGATGTCAGTACCAATCTATTTATTATAGAACTCTTCCTGAAAAAAGAAGCAAAATTGTTTTCATCATAAAACGAAATTTGAAGAAACTGACCCATTCTTACAAGGCACAATATATGCTCACATTATCTGGAAAAATACTGCCTAAAGTATATGAATGCTTTCTAAAAGGATCCAGCAACTTTGCCCCTCGTGTTGAAGTAAATCAATTTTCCAAGAAATAAAAAAAAAATGTAATTATAAAATCAAAATCTGGAAAACTAACAGCAGAGTTTTATATTGAATACCTTAAAAATTACTTAAAATCTTACATTCAAAAAGTATACTTTCTTTTAATTATAGACTCTCGGATAGGGCATGCAAAACCTGAATCATAAGGTGAAATTTTCAAAGATGATCAGAAAATGCCAACTTGAAAAATTAAAGCAATTCCTCCAAAATGCACTCCTTTTGTTCAGCCTTGTGACATTTATTTTTATAGACAAGCAAAAAATATTTTTAATGTATGCAAAATTCTTCTTATTTAAACGAATGTGATCAAGAAATAACTTCTCACCAAGATAGTATAAAAATTCAATCAATCAAAAAATTCAAAATTCCCCATCAGTTGTCACTACCAATTTTTAATAAGATAAGGCAAGCATGGTATGCTGATCAACTTTCTGACGAATGAGATATATTTTTATATGTAAATTGAGTTTGTTTTCCCATTGATTTCTTTAAAAAACCTTGCTCTTGTGGACAATTTTTAATAAGATGATAAGGCAAGCATGGTACGCTGATCAATTTTATGATGAATGAGATAGATTTTTATATGTAAATTTAGTTTGTTTTCCCATTGATCTGTTAAAAAAACCTTGGTCTTGAGGGCCATCATCCTTTATCAGTTCTGCAAGATGTCGAAATATATTTTGTTTCCAACGTTTTTACTGTAGTTGCCATTCTGGTTCTTGTATATAATTGAAAATAAAAATGTATAACTTTTTAGAAAAATTAAATAATTGTATGTTTTATACTATGTGAGTATTTATAATTAATAATTATTAACATTTGTTACATTTATTACCATTTTTAAACATTAAATTATAATTTAAGTAAAATAATAAGCATTTTCCCTTGCATAAAAATGGTATCTTAATAAAATTAGTAGTATCTTAATTAAAATTATCTGTAAGTAGTTAATTAAATTTAAATATATTTTATTGCATTTGTATTTATAATTTTTTCTTTTAATATTTTTATTCTATTTCTGTAATAAATATTTATTTTAGATTCAAAAAATTAAAAACATATTAATGAAAAGTTTTTGTCAATTCTTAATTGAATAAGAAATTAAAAAAAGGAAAAAAAAAACCATCCAGGCTCGAACCCTGACTTTCTGCATACGAGTAGCGTAACATAGACAACCAAGCCAATGGTTATTACTATATAAGCTTTACCAAAACTTTGAGGACCATTTTCTCAAAATTGATTGGCCATTGCATTTTTATATTTTTATTAATGGCCATTATAAATGTATATTACCAATATATAAAATCTCATCCTGATTTGAGATTTAAACCTATGCCCTCCCCTTATTAAATAGATATTTGTTCCATATTTTATAACTAATAGTTTCAACTACATGCTTAACAAAATAATCCAAATTTTAAATTTCTTAAATCAAAAAGTACTATAAACAGAAGAGAAAGAAATAAACAATTAAAGAATTTTATTTCCATAAGAAAAAATACATATTCATAAAAAAAAATTGCCTAAGATAGCAAAAAAAAAAAAAAATCCTAAATGTTAAAAGCCAAATGTTAAGGATAAAAAAAATAGCAAATACTCAAACAAATTTATCATTTCAGCAACTATTAATTATTATTAATAAAAGGAGTTAAAATATCTTAAAATATTTTTTAAAAAGAATTTTAATTTTAAAACAGATTTTTTTTTTTTTTATGATTGAGAATTAACACATTCCTAAGCAAAGAAAATTATTGACATACAAAAGAGACCAAAACTTACCTTTAAATAAAAGTGTTTCAGTTCTGTATATAAAATTTAATCAGTATTTATTATTTACATCAACAAAGTAGTAGTAGTAGTGTCGCACCGAACAATTAAACATCTGAAATGCAAAAAAGATTAATAGTACTTTACTTTTTAAAGTATAGTAGTTCAGCATACCTTTAATAAATATTATAATAAACTAAAATATTTTATAGTAAACATTGTAATATACAGTTGCTCAAATACTGTATATGTAATATACATTCTCATGAATGATTTTTTCATTGCTTGGATAACCAAGGAAGTTAATGTTATTTCATCTATATCTAAACTTATAAAAAAGCTCCGTGTGAGTGTGTGTGTGTGTGTTGGCACTCTACAGGCCAGACCATTGGACCTAGAGCTACCAAATTTGGTACGTGTATACCTTGGAGGTCAGGAATGTGCACCTCGGAGCCCTTTTTTGGAATTTTTTAGAATTTGAATTAATTAAAATTTAAGCGAAATTTCGATGTTTTTCTGCTATAACTTCCGAAAATATTATCGCACAAACATGATTTTTACATCGATTTAAAGATTTTAAAAAATTAGCTTTCAAATGGTATCAGTGTTTTAATGTATAACTTAAGCTTATTTTTTAATGAATTTTTAAAGAAATATTTTAACCATGTTTTATTTAGCACGTGACTGGATAAAATAAAAGAAAACAATGACGGAAGTTTAAATTTTAAAAAAAACTATCATCACAAATAAATCTAAAGAAATGCAACTTTTAGCATGTGACTGGATAAAATAAAATAAATATAAAATGTGATATTTTCTTTAAAAAGTGTAAGGAAAAGGATTCTATGATCGTTTGCAATATTTAAATCATTACTTCAGAAAATTATCTTTATTTATACTGGACTGAATTTATACAGGATATGCATTTGAATTCCGGTCTAATGGCCAATTTGTAAAATATTATTAATAAGCATTTATATTGTTTAACACTATTGATTTGATCTAAATGAAGTAAATAATTACATCTTATGTATTTTGAGTCAAACAATGTATTTATGAATAATGAATTTTAGATTTCTTAATACTTTGCTCTGTGAGCCATATTTTACAAAATATTTTAATTAATATTTTAAATAAAAGTTGCCACATCAATCAATCTTCTAAATCAATAATTAAAACTGACCAATTTATAAAATTAAAGAATATTATTAGGAAAACGTTTTCTTTTAGAACTTTCCGTCCATCATCTTGAAGAAAATATTAATGTCAGGCCAATCAATGCCCGCAATTACTTCAAGGCTAATGAATATGTAATTTAATTGAAAATTTTAGAATGCATTACTCATAGCAAACCAGTTGGTTGCCAAAAGCGGCCAGTAGTTAATAGATAAAGTACAAGGCTATGATAAATACCAGCAATTACAACAATTTTTCATTTTATTTAAAATTCAGTTTAAATCCTGCTTTCTATTTTAAAGATAAGAAAAATAAAAAGAGAAATCATAAACCTGTTTAATAGAAAATTAGTTTTAATAGGTAGCAATTTTAACTTGTAAATTATAAAATTCATTATCGTTATTTTTAAAGGTTTTAAGCTAAACTTTAAATGTTTTTGCATAACATTATTACATAAGAGACATACATATGCATTAAGTATTATTAGACTATTTAAGTAACAGGTAGATAAAGGCTTTAAAAAATGGACATTGCGCTAAAGATAAATACAATACATAAAATATTATTTTAATGCTCAACAATATTCTTCTGAACATTTATATTAATGTAATGGCTTGCAACATTTATAAGAAAATAAGAAATAACATAGAAAATGAAAGCTACTGAATGTGAATAATGTAACTTGCATTATTAGATAGGAACATATAAAATATATAAATAAATTCAAAATAAATCATGATTATAATGTAAGTCTTTCATACAATTGAAAATAGATAATATGCCTTTTTCAAGCTATTCTTTCTTTTATACCTAGCATTCCTATATGGTCCAAAAAGGAATATTTTATAGAATAAAATTTCAACTACACATGACATTAAAACAATTTCAAGCAATGTCAATACTAAAAGATATGAGCCATGGCCAAAAAAAAAAAAAAATATGAAAAAATATGAAATATACCTATATTACCAACTTTATACATTATATGTAGAACAAATAACAGGAAATTTTACCTATACAGACTAGAAGACAACTATAATGACATGAATTTTAATAGTAATTTTTTTGAATTCTATGTTTTTCATAGTATAGTTAAAACTTATTTTACTCTTCCACTCAGTTTCAAAATATTTATCAGGTGAATGTAATTAAATGCTTTCAATGATATACATAACTACTGCTATATAATCAATTTTACTACATCTTTATTTTTTTAATTCTAAAAAAATAAACCAAATCTTAAAATCATTCAAAATATTGACTATCATATCGTACTATTTAAATAATTGACATTTTATTTACGTTTTACATTAAAAAAAAAATATTTGAATGCCATTAATGTTCAGAAATTAGGAAATCAAATAATGTAAAAGCAATATATTTCAACAATTGTATTAAAATCGTTTACTACTTTCTCCTGATTTTTTTTAATTAACTATTCTGATTCCTTAAAAAATATGAGAAATTCTAAGTGATCCACACTATTATTATCTAATCAAAACTGTATTTATATAAAATTCTGATAAATAAAACACATTTTAACTTTTTTGAATTGAGGATTAAATTTTTCAAAATAACTTTTATTCTATTATAAAAACTTGCAAAGTAGCGGTTCACATAATCAAAATTTGAGGAAATCGCTGTTTAGACAGTCTAAGGAATGCACTATTCATGAAAAAAAGCAATCCTTTCTATAGAATACAAATTAAAGAGTTAAAATATGAAAATCATACAAAAATATTTAAAACGGCTATTGCAACAACTACCACTTAAATTTTTTTTTGTTGTTGTTGCTATTGCTTGCTACAAAAGCAAATGGATTTAATTTCAATATAAGTGGATAAACTAATATTGCAGACATTAAGATAGCTCAAAATTTATGGTTCATCATGTATACACTTAGTTACAGTTACAGGTACTTAGTAACTGGTCAAGAAAAATCACTTTTTTTCAAAATTAAGATTATTCTTAAATGTATATATCTTTTATAAGTATGTTTTTGTATGAATGATATTTAACATGTATTTCTCTTCATATGTTGATATAATGAAATTTTTTAAAACTGTCCTTAGCTCAAATTTACATACAGTCTATTCATTATTTTATTTTATGACTTTCTGCAAACATATAAAATAGAAATAAAAAGGTATTTCAATTATTTTATTCCAAATTGAATATTTTTTACATAAATAAGTCATTTATGAAATAATTACTAAAATATATTAGACAACTTTCATTTTGTTCATTAAATCCAATATTAATTTGATAAATTATTTTCCTCAACTGGAGCAGAAAACTAATAAAATAAAATAAAAAATATTTTAAATTATGAAAAGTGTGAACTTGGACTAGACAAGCTAATTTCATTTAATGTAAGGCAAGGCTTCCTGTGAAAAAGTATAATAAAATTTAAATGAAATGTGGCTCATAATATAACTTTTCTTTTTAATGTTATTATTATCTGTGCTTCTGCACAAATTATATTAATGCTAAGGAAAAATCAGCCAATTTATCATCATTAGTTTATCAAGTATACATATACATAACAATTCCCTTTTTTTACTTTCATACAAATGCAAATACTCGCATACTTCCCTTTAAATGTATAAGAATTGAATTATTATAAATTAATTCTAAATGTACGAAAACTTAGCTCATTGTTCTCAACGGCAAAATTATAACCATTTTAAGTGTTTATTTGATGACATCAGAGCAATCAAGATAAGAATGATAATAAAATATAATAATTTATATGAAAAACTTTTGTTCTGTAACATCTTAACAATTTAGTATTTAATAATTTAAAAAAAATTAAAAAATCACCGACAAATACAAGCACAGAAGCCATGCTACATTCGGATGCAAGATAAGCGAAATAATTTTGATGGCAGAATCAATTAATGATAGAAACTTACACAACAAAACTTTCATTCTTTAAAAACGTAATATAATCAATCAATTAAAAACTAGAAAAATTTACAAATTTTAAAGAAATGCCGCGAAATTATTGGGGTTAATTCTAGTCGGCAATCACAATCGCTCAATGATATTCAAGATGTTGCCACATTTAATTAGAATTCTGCAGCAATTTGAAATAAAAAACACAGAGAAGATACGCGAACCATCTTCTTAAAAATGAAACTAATTTCATCATTTTGACTTCAAAACATGGAGCAATAGTAAAAAGTAATAAGAATATATTTTTACTTTCAAATTCTTTTGCCATCTGTTAGCAATCATTTTAGATCTAAAATTTTAAAATTTAATTCTTTCTTTACAAAATAAGAAAATTCCTCTTCTAAAAATTAAAAAAATATTGTACGTAAGATATAATTTTGTTTTGTAATTTTTCACATTTTTTCTGAAACAGTTTTTCATAAATGCATATTTTACACGTATTTCAGTCAGTTTTAAATGACGAAGTGAAATGCAATATCGAAAGTTGAACCGATGTATTGTTATTTATATTGTACGCTGACAAATTAAACGCCTCCTCTTTTTAAATCTTTTCAGTCGGTGTGATAAAGTAGCCAAATTAGTTTTAAATAATGTCGGATTTTGAATTTGAAGGAGAAATTGTGAATCATATACCACCGGAGGATGATCCAGCTGCTGATTTTATTGCAAGAGAACAAAATCAGTTAGCTGGTATAGAAGATGAAACCTTAGGCTTAGATTCGGAGCAGAATGTTGCTGCTGGGGATTTTGATAATGGTATGTATTCATTTTCTTTTTTTTTTTTTATGGTAAATAATTTTGAAGCTGTAATATATGTCTACCGCATTAGTAGATTAAATTCCTTCGCCAAATTAAAGTTAAATTAGTATCGTCACTGTTAGTAATTTATTTGTAATTAAAAATAATTAAAGATCGTATAATGCCTCACATATATATATAATTCCTAATATGCTAAAGAAATCGTGATGAATAGTTTATTTATGCGATATAAGATGTTTAATTTCTATCAATGCTATTATTAGCGGTAGGTTTCGGTTTCTCTTTCCTAAGTCATGCAAACAGTATATTGAGTGAAGAAAAATTCTTGTGACACAAGACATTGTGTAAATTGTCATATATATTTAATAATTATTTTATATGTAAATAAAACCATCTGACCTAATTGTAAACTAGTAGAATATTATAAGTTTATAAGGTAAAATTTATTTATATTTGTTTTAATACGATATAAAATTGAGACCGGAAACGCATTTTTCATTTTAAGAATGAAGAGTATTAAATTAATATCATTGTATTATTTGATATTTTGGCTTTCCAACTTCATGGAAGGAAGCCTTCTGTGGATTTTTTTTTCAACTTTCTGGTTTAGACGAAGCCAATATTTTTTTACAAACATTGTATTACACTGTTTAGCAATGTTACTTTTCAGTGTTTAATACCTGATAACCATTTTTTTTTTTTTAACTATTCTACTAGTCTCAAATTTTTTTTTGTTTGTTTGTTTTATTCAGCTTGAAACTGAAATTGTATAAATGTTTTGTGTAAGGATGAAGCATTTTTCATCATATGGAAAAGTAAAATCTTTTTATATATTCTTGTAAATTGCTAAGATCATGTAATTTCAATATTCTAAAAATGTTAATAAAGTAATGATGAATTCTGATTGCCCAATTTTCCTTTAAAATAAGGACGGTTAATTATTTTTTGTTTTTAACATGAGAAGTCTGTCATATATATTCTGTTTTCTCTGTTTCAATTATTTCTCTTGCTTCTTATTGTCTGATGTGTTTTTTAAACTTAAAATAAATTTTTGTCGTCAGTTTATTTTCATTCCCAAGATATGGGTATAGAGTATTTTACAATCACAATTAATTTTGCAGTTAAATGCATGCATAATACAGCAATTTTATTTAGCTTGATTGTATGATATAGTATATCGAATTTTTCTGTGATGATAAAATGTCAAATGTGATCATGCAATTAATGGAACTTGGAGATTTTTTTTAAGTAATCAAACAAACTTGATTTTTGTGAAAAGCTCTTACTGTTAATTTAATTATTTGATTGCATTGTACCACAAAGTGCTTACTGTTTTGTTCTCAGATTTAAAAATCCTCTTCAATGTTGTGTATTCATCGGGGTGCATTTAGCCAAAATAGGGGTCAGAGAAAAAGGAGATTTTTATATTAAACAATAAGATGAGCTTGGATGATTTATGCTTTTGAGGAGCATGAAAATGTGTATAACGTTATATTGCTAGAAAGTCGTAATAAAATGCATGTTTTTATTTGTTATAAAGAACCTAAACTTTAAATAATAATGAATGCAAAGTAGATTTTGTTCTTATAATAACTTTGTATAAAGCAACAATTTTTTATATAAAAATATAATTTTAATTATTTTAATTACACTTTAAGATTAACAGTAGGAAATCTGTTGCATTTAATAATGTATCAAATAATATCTGTGTCAACTCATGGGAGTTCTCCCCATTTGAACATGGCATATAAAAGCTGTCAATCTGCAATTTTGAATTAAAGTGCATACATAAATCAAATGTAGCATGATGCATGTGATGGGGTGGGGGACTAAATGAAAAAAAAATATATGCAAAAATCAAGGCAAAAAAATAAATGATTTAAAATTTCAGAAATGTGTTCATTGTCTATCTGTGTCTTGCTCCTTTGCAAGGTTGAATTGTTGAAGAATGATTCTCGGTATATTGAATGGAATAGTATATTGTTATTGTGATGATATATTTTGTTCTATATAACCTGCTCGTATATTATTTTATGATAACATCAAAGTGGGAAAAGAAGAAAAAATGTATAAAAGTTCATTATTTTGACAACTATAAACAAATATTTTTGTGATTTCTTGCTTTTTAATAATATGCGATCTGAGTTTATTTTATTTGATTTATGTGTAATAATTATTCTTTCATTTTATTAAAACTCAAATTTTTTAATGTATTCTTTTTTTTCTCTGTTTTAGATTTTGGCCTTCATAATTCAGTTAATTCTGAGGTAATATGTTTATTTATTAATTAATTTTATAAATGCATTTGCATTGTTCAATTTTCTTTGGAATTCTGCTATATTTTTAGAATGAAATTACTCGTTTCATTAATTTAAGCTTTACCTCTGTGGTAATCAACTGAAAATGTAGAGATTTCTATTTAACTAATTTTGGTCAAGTGAAGCATAGTGTGCCTCCTCCTCCCCACACACAAGAGTTTCATGCCAACATGGAAGCCCAAAGGGACTAGCAGCAACTCTAATTCTATTTTGTTTACTACTTTTTACAATAGTTGAGTTGTACATGAACTATAACTATTTTATGAAAAATGTTTTAAAAATAATTAATATAGATTAAGAATTTTAATTTTGTTCTATTTTATAATTGAAAGTTTTTTTACAATTAATTAGAAATACACTCCTAGTAATTCTTTTGCTGCTGTAATGTTCATTCCATTAATAATTTGTTATGCAGGCAAATGTGTAGGAATAGATGTTGGGTAAAAGTACTTTGTATTTGTAGAATGGATGAAAGGTCAGTAGAACATATATATACATTTTAAGAGTTGAGGAAATTAGGAAAGGATATTTGGTTGTATGTATTGTTCTTGTTATCCACACAGTCCTTATGTTCAATATGCTAATGAAGCTACTAAATTCCCGCTCCCGTTGATAGCTAGGCCATAGAATGTTTTTTTAAGTTAAATTCTGCTTGGTGCCTTCTTCAAATGAAAACAGGCATTGCATACTCTAAATTTTGCTCTTTGCACAACAGACCGGTGTAGCCAGTTTCAAAAACTTCTTCAAAATTGTTAAGATTAGCAGCAATAGTGCTCCCAAAGGTTTCAAAAAATAAATATAAAAATCTTGGTTACAAATGAAATCTCAAATTAAAATCAAAATTCTAATATTTATCAGTTATGATCATAATTTTAATGCATAAAATGATAACCGCAACTGTTTCATTGAAATGTTTATTTTGTCTGCTATCTTTATTGGCGATTTGGCATTCTTTGTGCAGCAAGTGGAACATTATTCTTCCCTTTAAATAAATTTTGTTTTCTTTAGTTTACCCATCCACAAGAAATTTTGTTCCAAGATTGTATTAATTTATTTTTTATAGCATAGTTTGTAATCTGTTTTTTCCTTTTTAAGAATGAAACTTTAATTGAAATGCCAATGTTTGCATTAATAAATATTTAAAATTAGTATTTACTAGCTGCCTTTGGCAACCAGCCGGTTTGCCAATGTTTATACTCTTTAAAATGGTCAGTTAAATACTTTATGTAACAGCATTGTCAATTAAATATTTTATGTAAGTTGCCTTTTAATAGCTACTTCATAAAAATATTTTTATGGTTCAAATTTTGATAGTCATATAACTCGTCCATTTATGAAGGTCTTAAGCCCTAATGTATTAAATGTCTCTAATTATCTGTCTATTGTTTTGTTGATCACAAAATTTCAACTTTAAATTAAAGTAAAAATGATTAAGCTACAAATTGATATAATTTTTTTTTTTACCATAGTTAAGAATTTTTTCTAAAATATCAGTAAAAGAGAAGCATTATGTGTATTACTGAATAATTAAAGTAAATTATGTAATATTTCAAAAATGATTCAACTAACTTTGCATAGATTCATCATAAAATTTGGGTTTTAGTTTTACTCTCAAAAAGATTTAAGTGAACCGAATATTTTATTGATCCCTAAACGTAATTAAGATATTATTTCTAAACTTTATACATCTTTTAGTCGTAGGAATATTTTGCAGAATATGATTTCTTAACACTTTAACTTTCAAATAAATAAATGAAGGTTTCTATCTTCTGCTATCAAATTTGATCGACTTATGAAGTTTTAAATAGAAATGTATAGAACATTCAATATTTTCATTCTTAGGCCAGTCAGTCTTGAGAAATCATAGACGTTGATACTATCTTTAGAATGATCTATGAAGTGGTTTAAAATTACCCGTTTTTATTGAATAGTGATCTTAAAATATTCATAAATCAGTCTATTTTAGAGACTAGGTTGAATTATGCTTCTCTTTTTATTTAAAAGCTAAACATTCTTAATTTTTTAAAGCATTTATAGGCTTGTATTACATATTATGTAGTTATTTACTTAATTTAGAACCTCTTTATAGATGCATTTTTATTATTAGAAATTAGCTGTTGGACCGTTAATAGAAAAAATAAGTATGTTAAACCATATTTGTCTTAAATAAAGCTCTTTTATTTAATTAATATTGTAAAAGCCACACAATTTTTTCTTAACATTTTCTTTTTTAGAAAAAACATCACATATTTATTTCATTTCATGCAGACGCGTGCTGAAAATGACATTTTTATGTGTTTAATTTGCTATGCTTAATTATTTTTTTAATTTGAGTTTTTGTCAATCGATAGCAACATATTGATAAAAGGTAATAATTCTCTTTCACTCATGCAGATCAAATTTTATTGTTTTGTCCAAAATATACTTTTGAAAAATATAGTTAAAACATTTCTTTAAAAATTCATAAAAAATAGAAGCTTAAGTTCTACGTTGAAACACTGATAACCATTAGAAAGCTAATTTTTTAATCTTTAAATCAATGTAAAAATCATGTTTGTGCGATAATATTTTCGGAAGTTATAGTGGATAAACGTCGAAATTTCGCTTAAATTTTAATATAAATTCTAATTAAAAATTGGAAAAAAGGCCTCCGAGGTGCACATTCCCGACCTCCAAGGTATACATGTACCAAATTTGGTAGCTGTAGGTCCAACAGTCTGGCCTGTAGAGTTCCAACACACACACACATACATATTGAGCTTTATAAGCATAGAGTATAGATAACTAGCTGATATGTCTTGGGTTACTTGGACTAAGCATCATCTTCATGTTTTATTCTAATGAGAAATTAACAGTTCAGATAAATATTATAAATTACATTAAACAATTAAAAATGTGCCAACATTATATTTTATAACATATATAGCATATCATTTTATCTGAAATGTAACATAAATACATTGTGTTGCTTATGAAATAAGTCTAAACTTTAAAGCATTGTAAAAAAAAAATCTAAAATGTCTTTATTAAAGAAAATAATTAAAGATGAACTATAATTTAGACTGCATTTATAGTAACAATCATATATTATAATCTTAGTTTCTAAAATCTTTTTTTCTTTCCCCTGTTAAGATTAATCTATCTCTTCTATTTAAGAAAAATTAAATTATTTTAACTGGTGAATTTTACTATTTCTCTGTAAGTTAAAGTTTAAATTCATAACAAATTTTTAAGCTCTAAACATTTTCTACAGTTCCAGGAAATGATCCAAGTTCTCTCTTGGAATCAAAACAATTTTTAAAATTTTTCCATATCTTCTAAAAATGCTCAAGTAATAATTATATATTTGCTTTAAATGTGTAAAAGTAATTATATATTCATTTCAGTGTTTCAAACTCTATTTTTAACCAGAATTTTGAATTATTTTAAACTTGTATTTTGTTGATTACATTTCTTTGTGAAATTTATTCTTTTTCATTTTATTAAAATCCTTAATAAAAATAATTTCTTAACAAAAGTAAATTTGAAGGAATCTTGTTTTTGAACTGTTCCAACTAGGAGTCTCAGGATAACATCTTTAGACACTGATATATTTAAAAAGATTTGCTTCACATTATTAATATATATAATATATAAGTATACATAAACATGAAATAACAAGATTATTCCCTTTTATATAAAAAGGTGCGAGTGGTATAATATGGGAAAAACATTATTACATTTACCATACATTTTAGGTTTTTATTTATTTTTTATAGCATATGAATGGACCTTCGAATGAACATTCTCCATCTTCAACACCAGTTCGTTCAGTTACTAGAGAAGAGCCACAGAAAATTAAAACATGGCGCGAGGAACAGCAAAAGATGTTGGAAATAAAAGGTATATTCAGCGACATCTTTTATCTAATTCTTAAAAAATTAATCAAATTAAAGATTTTTTTAGTTATTTTAGAAAAATTAACTATTAGTTATATTTAGAAGAAAAATAATTTATTGTGTATTTTATCTGTAAATCTAATTTTCAGGTTTATATTTTTACTAAAAAGCTGCTTCTTAATTATTTGGCAGGCTCTTTAATTTTGAATGTATTTTATGTTTTAATATTGTTTCTTAATTTAAGTTGTTCTTTTTAATTGAAAAAATATTGGATTTTAAATTTATTCCTGAAAATTCTGAATTAAAGTGAGATTGAGTGAACATTTAAATGAAATTTAAATAGGTTTTTTTTGTGGGTGATTTTTAGAAATTAATGATCTTCTCGTGTAACCTATTTTTCTTTCCTTTAATATAAGATATTTGATGCAATTTCATTTTTTTTAACAGAGAAACTCGTATATTTACTTTTATATTCTTTTAATTATATTAATTCATTTGCATTATTTAAATTAAATAAAAAAAATACTGTCGAAATGAAGATAAACATTAGTTACATGCTAATAATTAATCATCAAAGAAACTGTATGTTTACAGATTCTTTTAGAACAATTTACAAAATTCAACTATAATCCTCTTCGGCATTGCTGTTTGTGCATAAATATTAGAAAAATTATTTGTAATAATTTGTAAACTTAATTCTTTTTTAAAAACTATCTCTTTATTTATTTTTTTATTTTTTATTATTACATGAAAATTTATTTTTATTTGTAGAATGTCATCGATATATTCAGTCTTGGTTAAGTTTGTATTTTTAAAGGAATTTATTAATTATAATCTCCAATCAAAATAACAATTTTTTTTCATGTTTTAATGATTAATGGATGGTTTTGATTGGATCAGCATGTTTCAAAATACAGCATGTAACTTTAACCCTTTGCGCTCCTATGTCGAGTGTGACTCGACATCGCTTTTCGTTCGGGCGCGTCCAATGTTGAGTGTGGTTCAACATTGCTTTGTGTTCTGCCGTATTCTGTATCAAGTTTCACCCGAATGTGTTTTAGTCTTCGAACACTCAACATTGGACGAGCCAGAACGAAAAGCGATGTCGAATCATAATTGACATAAGAGCGGAAAGGGTTAAGGGAATTCTTTTTACAGTCAATTTGAATACATTAAGTATATACTTATTTATGAAAGTTGAATATTTGGTTAACTGCTTAAGATTGATGTTAGATAATACATGTATTATAGCGATTTCTGTAAATTTTTGCACACAATTTTCTGTTTCAATTACATTACAAACATTGAGCATTTTTAAGATTTCAAATGAGTTTTTATTAAAAGCATTAAACAAATTCTGTTTGTTTTCCGTATTAAAACTACTATCTAGTTCTTTTTGTTCAGTTTAAACCCTTGGGATATTTTTTCTTGTTTTTTTTCCCCCTTATTGCATCATTTGGATTGATTTGACCAAAAAGTTTTACAATCATAATTTAAAATTTTTTGTCTTTACTTATTATATTTTTTTTGTTGCATTTAAATCCAATTCTATTTCACACAATTAAGAAGTGGGTGAAAAAAAATTGTATGTGGAAATTAAATCTATCCATTGTTTATATATGTGGGAGTGAAAGTGCCCATCCTCTAAACTTACTACATAATGGTGTCTAGGGTTAAATATAGTTTCTATTGTACATATATTGTATAGCTTTGGAGCTTATTACAGTGTGGGCACTTCATTGTGCTACCATGATCCACAGCTATTCAGCTCAAACAGTTCAGCACCCCCTAGTCTTTTTCCATATGCTAGAGTTAATGTTCTCTTGGAGTCTGTCATCCGCTTCTGTATATAATATTTCAACTAGTTATATTTACTCAGAAATTATTTAACTGATACTTCTGATTCTTTATGGTTCTTTAATTTTATTTTCTTAAAATTAGATGCTGAAGAAGAGAAGAAAAAACAAGAATTGCGAGAGTCTGCTAAAAAAGAATTGGATGATTGGTATACTCGGTACAGGGAACAAATTGAAAAATCAAAATTAAATAACAGGTACTAAATTATTAGGAAAAAAAATTATACTTCAGTGCAGTTGAAACTTTTTTTAAAAAGCTTTGTTGTTGTTCATTTAAGTATAAAAGTTAAGTTCAATTCATCTTTTATAATTTATTTGCATATAAGTTATAATTTTAAAAAAATATTTTTAAATAAAAGTTTTTATTAAACAAATAAGTGCTTTATTGAGGATATTTGACTTGACCAATGTAATCAAAATATCGGTATACATTTTGCTGTGGCTTATGTCTTTCTTTAAAAATTAAATTTGGAACTACCACCCCACTTTTTAATTTAAACTGATTAAGAAACTATTTGAATGTGATAAAACAAAGTTAAGTTTCTTATTGAAAATAATTTACGATTTTACTGTTTGGCTCGTATTTGTATGAAAGCTGTTTTCAACATGAATACTTAACATAAAATTCACAATTATCATGCTTATTTCCTATATTATAATGTGTTATCTGCTGTACATAAAGTATTTGCATTAAAATGTAAGTAAATTTAAAGCCTTCTTGGAATCTTTTGTTTTAAATTATAATAGAATTAAGCTATAACTTCAATGAAAGTTTACCAATGTAAAATGATTGGTGTATGTCTTTTTAATAATATATTTGCATCTTGAATGGACTTATGACTGCATATTAAAGGTACTTTATAAACTAGTAGTATTTTACTCATTAAAAAAATGAGAAATCTCATGGAGACTGTTTTTGAAAATTTGATTTATTTTTTATTTAACAGAAAATGCTAATTTTCATTATTTAGTTATACATCATCCATATAAATGCATGGATGTTTTGTGTTTTTATCAGTAGTGTTGTTCTTTGTTTGTCTTCTTAGTGAATTTTAATCAATTTTATCGTTTATTTTGGCTTAATTTTGCTGTGCAATTTTTCTGACTTTTTTTTAAATTATTATTTAGCTTGATTTGTTATCTACATCTTCTAAATATTTGTAGCTCTTATACTTGATATATAGCGCATAAAAGCCTGAATACTTTTTGTTTAAAATAAATTCTTTGTTGATTTTTGTTTGATAAAATTGTAAATTTTTGCTGTGTTGTGTTGCTAAAAACTTTTTAAATCCTGCGTTCTTTATGCTTTTTCTTTCACTATGCTATCTTTCAGGGAGGAATCCAAGTAAGTGATATATATTTTTTTTTTATTTAAAAAATTGCTGCATCAATTTTACGTCTATTGAATTGCCTTTAGTGTTTGCTTTGTTGGAGCAATTTCACTCTTGTTTTGACCTGGATGAAACCTTGCTTATTAATCTGTATAAAGACCTGTGTGGTTCCCAATGTTTATTTGTCTATTTACCTGTTTCCAAGCTCTGTCTAATTTGTTGTAAAAATCATTGCATGTAGTTGTTGTAGTTTCTTTTAGGAATTAATTTGAAATATGTTTCAGTCATAAGTTAGATAAGGTTGCTATTGATCTTGCATCCAAAGTTCTATTTTTAATCTAGATTCAAGAAAATTGTTAAACTATCGTGTAGTTATTTTATATATGCATTCATTACATTTATCGTGGAACTGTATTTGTACTTTGAAAAATATTTCTAAATGTATCGGTTATAAAAAAATTTAATTACTTCATCACATTCCATGTTATTAATACACAAATAAACTCTTATAATATCTTGCCTGGTCAATGCTAATGAATTCTTAACTTAAAACTTGAGTTTCATGCTGCATGGAAATGTAAGTTGCAGTTTTTAATATCTTTATGTATGACCCAACTATTATCTTGCATTTTATTATATTTTTGTCACTAAATATTTGATTATTGGAATCAAAGAAACTTCCAACATTCTAGAGTGAATTTCCTAAAGTATGGTGATAGAATTGATTTTATTAAAGTCAGAATTTATAAAACTATTTTATAAAATATAATTTTTTTAATGTTGTTCATCTGCATATTAATTAAATGAATATATAGATTTTCATGTTCTATGTGTGTGTTCTCATTATTACAGTGGAAGATACTTGTTTAAATCTTTTGTATTCAGAAAAAATAATTCAGTGCATAATTATTCACCTAATACGAAGATTTATTTATTGCTCTGAAAAATTTAATTTTTTAAGTCGAATTTCTGTGGGAAAGTTAATGTGTCATTTCACCATTCAGTAAGCATTTATAATAAACGGAATTGGAAAAAATAATAAAGCATCAAAATGTTGCACCAGTCTTGAATGGTCATTGCGAGGCACCATCCAAGTGCAAAGGGTTAAAATCTCTGATAAAACTTAAGTTATCTAACCTGATGATAAATCCAAAAAGCGAAGGTTTGCATAATTATGTTTCTGTTATAGTGGAGATCATATTAAATTTATCTACTCGTATCTACAAATAAGTAAAAGTGTAATAAGATGAAAAGGCTTGTTATATTTATCAATATGTTCGATGAATAAAAAATCTGTAGTTACAAAGAATATCTAATAATAATAATTTTGTTTATTAAATTCCTAATGATTATGCAAAGTATTAAATGTTGAATATCTTGCTGTATTTTTCAAAATATATATAAATTGACAAAATTTCAGTTCCATCTTTTTTCAGTTAAATTATTGCATATATTTATAAATTTAATTACATATTTAATATATTAAACATGATTATTAATTTGTATATTTTAATTTGTTTAAATTATTAATATGGATATGAACTTTCTATTGTAGAGCTGCTGAAAAAGACATGATTGCAGAGAGAGATGCAGAGGCACCTGGCCAAGAATGGGAACGTATTGCTCGTTTATGTGACTTTAATCCAAAATCTTCTCGTAGTACCAAAGATACTTCACGTATGCGTTCTATCATCCTTCAGTTGAAGCAACAATCTCCTGTTCCACCTCGGAAATCATAGACAATCAGCAATTATATATATAGTGTTTTCTTTCTTGGATACTTTTGAGCTTAGCTCTTGCAGTATAGATCTTGTCTGTTTACCTGTGAAAAAAAAAATTATATCATTCCATTGGTAACTTGTTACTGGATGTATGTTTTGAAAATATATATTACCCACACATCTTCAAGTCCTGAATTCAATTAGAATTAAGTGTCCTGGGACTGCATTTGTTAAATACTATTTTTATTGTGCTGCATGTTAAATATTTTACCTTTCATTTATTTAATACTTTGTTGAAATTGGTGTCTCATAAATTTATTGAAAACTTCAGATTTTTCTTTAAAATTATAATAAACATTTTTTGGTTATGTTTAATTTTTGGAATTGTATTTTTCAAAATCGTTTAGAGCTTGTAGCTACATTATTACAATAAAAATAACTATCTGGTGTCTATTTTGTCTTCTTATTGTATACAATATTCACTCCTTTTAAAAATTGTATATTTTAATACCATACATATATTAATTTTTATATTTTTGAAAACATTAGTTGGGAAAGTAAACTCTAGGGTAAGTAAAGCATTATTTGGTCTATTTCATAAATCTGATTGGCTGGGTTTTTTTTTTTTTTAAATTACAATGCTGTTCTTTAGCGTTGTCTTTAGTAATTGTTTCTGATGCCCATTTTTAGCTCTTTCTTAATTATACTTAAGTATCTTCTGCAATTCTTTGCTCTTCCTTGCTTCTTTCTTCCTCAAAGCACTTGCGGTAGCAATATCAATATTACCTATAACCATTTACTTGTTAGAGCATGACTGGCTCTATTTTATGTCAGCAATATCAAATAAACGTCTAATTTAACTATTAAAAAAACTTTTGTAAACTCTGTGAGGCTGAAATTAAACTTATCTGAACATTTTATACTTTAATAAATTCCTGTATTTCGCGTGATAAGCTTTTATCATTTTAGAAATTATTTTGTTATAAGAAAGGGGAATAGAAGTTGTTGACCATATTTGTTCTATTAAGGGGACTTAAAGTGTCACACATTTTGATTACAAAAGAATCCTTCTCTGAAGCAATTTTGAGGTCATGTCTAATATAACAGTGTTACTAGATTTGTCAATGGTGTGTTCGTCTTCAGGAAAATCTAATTTTCTCAAATATAGAAAACGATATTTATTTTCTTTCCACTCATTCAGACTAAACCATTTTTACCTATAACAAAGCACAAACTAACAAAACAGTTATACAATAGGACGGGAGAAGCCAATTCAATTGAATACGGAGTACTGATTGCAAACCAGCTCTAGGCCTGTCACAAGACTCAGACAAATCTCCACTACCTCAATAACAACAGCTCCGGCGACGATTCAGAGCCACGCCAGCTCAATAATAAAACTGTTTTTATTCATATGACAATCCCTGATGAAAGGTTTTATTTCATAAGCGAGGCACGCAAAAATCCTTTAAAAGTTTTGAAAAAGTGTGTGTTTATGTAACTTTAACGACTTTGCGGCACCTCAAAATGTACTCTTAATATTTTTTATCTTATCTGTACTAAAAGGCAACTTTTCCACTCTATAACAAATTAAAGATCAGAAGTTGATTATTGCATTAAAAAAAATTTAAAATGTCGCAAAAATTTCAATTTTCTGAAAATTTAATGCCCTTGCGGCACCTCAAGACCAACTACAATATTTTTCATATTAATAATTATTTTCTATACACCTAAAGGCAACCTTTCAGTTCTATTCCAAATTAAAAATCAAAAACTGATTTTTTTATTCCAGCTTATTGTACTCCCATCTTATAAATGTAGTTGATGCGGACAGATTATTGAGTTTTTATGAATGCTTTGCTTGCTGTAAAGACCTTTCTGACTGATCAGTTCAACTTGCAAAGTGGCGAAACCGATTCAACTGTTAAAGTGGGAAATTCATTAAAAATGTTCTGGTGGGTTTTTTGTTTGTTTTATTTTTTGAAAGACGATAGTCGCTGATCAATCAAAGGGTTATGCTATTGATAGAATATTAAAAAAGTAAAGTCAGGGAAATCGGAACAATAATCAAGACCACTTTATCCCGATTTTCCCCATGAGGAATGTAGTGGTGTTTTTGAAATTTCTCTCGAAACTGGTGGTTTAGAACAGATGATCATTGATGACTTATAATCTGGAGATAGTGTGGAACAAGGCAAAATCGGTATAATAAATGTATCTGAAGAATTGATTTGCCGAATGTTTCAACTATATGGATTCACTGTTTCCGATTTTCTTCTAGTTTGTTGGTATTAGTTTATTATATTTTTTCCGATTTATTATAACTTGTTACTTTATGAATTAATCTTCCTTTATCTTGCACAGCCACTTGCTAAATAATATCATTGCTATGCCATTACTCTATTCGTTATGTCTGGAAATTAAGAACCTTGAGTTCAAACACTCCGCGACATCTCCTCGAAGCGGCAAAGGCGTTATTGGAGTTGTTTATAATTCACTCCTCCTGAGGCTTTATTTAAAGATTAAAAACTTATTGGATGAGGAGGCTGAATAACTTTTTAAAATCAAATTTGTTGCATTCATCCTTTATTGAGATTTCCTATTTGTTTTCTGGTCTCATGGTATGTGAATTGTCTTTCAATCAGAAAGAGGGTTATATGAATAAAATTTAATTTCAGCTTTCCATATTTGTATGAATAATTAATGTTAATTTTCAACAAAGATGAAATGATGACAATAAATTCCTTGTCATTTGTCTATCTGTTTCAAATTGCATTTTCTGATAAGAAATATACCTTCACAATAAATTAATAAAAAAAAATATGTTATCCAATGCAGTTAATCACAAAATTATGAGGGAAATGTTTCACCATGCTTTAATGAGATATATGTGCTTAAATTAAGATTATTGAGAATTAATTGAAGATTATTGAGATTAGTAAAATTATACGCCACTGTAATTATACACTTTATCTTAATAATTAACATATTTTTTTAATTCAAAAGTGGAATAATTTGTAATGAAACAATAATAATTATAGTGTAAAGTAAAGCGTATAATGATAATCGCTACTTAATGTTTTAAATATTAGTTTGCCCAGATATAAATAATTTCACTAATGTGTTCAAATTTGGGAACCATACCATTCTTTACCGCTCTTCTTATTAAACATGTATAGATCATATTCACCCACTCATTCTAAAACTAAGTGTATGAGTTGAGTTGCGTTGTATGTGGTTTATTGGTGCAAGAGCCTTGTTTGGCTAAACTGCGCCAATCAAAAGGTAAAAGTATAAAGGATATTATTTTTTAAAAAGCTTATTTGTAAAAAAATAGCACAGATGTTATAAGATAAAAACATTGAAATTGATGTGTAAAATTTTTTTAGTATCTTGAAATTTAAATCTATGAGTCATGTCATTTTTATATAATGACGTAAAAACAAGAACTTTATTAACAATGCTGAACACATACAAGGTTAAAAAAAGATGTACGTAAAAAATCCAATAGCTCTTATGAATTTAAGAATATTTGGGTGGTTTTTTTCACCCAGCAAGTCTTGTAGTGTTGAAGACTAAGTGTATGAGACCTGAGGGGTAGTTCTTCCTTTTGATGTAATTGGCCGCAGTGACCTGACGGTCAAGTATCGACTTCAGAACCAGTGAACTTCAAGTTTGAGAATGAATTCCACCGAAGAACCGCCATGTGTTGCTGTGGCTTATCCCACCTGGTCGACAGTAACATCAAACCAGGTCCATGAGCGCGACTTGTTCAAACAATGTAACACTGGCTCAGGACTCGAGAACAGTTAGCCTTTATTGAAACCGACGCTGGCCAAAATGTGGGCAGGAGCAACTTCAGTCTCATTGCGTTTCAGAACCGGCATGTAAGCTGGTCTGGTTATGCTAAATCCTTCGTAACCAGATGCTCTTCCGCTGGTGTGAAGCTTGGAGAGGGGACTGCCGGCTCAGGTGTTGTTTTAATCATCTGACCGTAGTTCAGAATTACTAGGTCCGTCCCAAAATAGTCCTGATGTTGCTTTAAAGTGGGACGTTAATATAACTAAACTAAACCTTTTGATATAATGAGCAGGTTGCAAACTTCTTAGATTTGAAAAAAATAAATAAATGATTATAAAATTATGAAGCGTATGTGTGTAAACATGTTTTAGCAAATGTTTGGGCGAGGAAAAAAAATGAAGGTGTTTGAAATTTTAACTTCGATTTATTTCATCTCGGTAATCGTAATTTGTACAGAGGAAAAGCGATAAAAGATGTGTCCGTCTACATTGTAACACAAGAGCATACGCGACAGAAATTTTTTCCTTCAGTTATTTTACTATGAGATTTTGGTGGGAATTTCTTCAACTCGTGTATTCTTAGGAAAGTGAAACTTGGGTATCTTTAAAAGAATACTGTAAGCATTGGGGTTTTTGTCTCATCGCTCAGAGAGCGAGGAAATGCTGAAACCATCAGCTTTCAAGAAGATGTGTAGAATTAATTAAATGGAAAGTAGGAATTCGATCAAGAAATAAAAGAACAGTTTAGAATGAAATTAAAATAGACTAATTTATAATAAAAACTAAGAAATTAATTAGAATTTAAATTAAGAGATATCATTACTTGTATTTGTTCTAATATACCGACCAATTTTGCACCTACTTTGCAAAAAAAAAAAAAAATCTGTTTTTATTTATAACACAAAGATATTATCAATTAATCTTTAAAATTGTCTGGAGTAATAATAAAAAATAAATAAAAATCAGCACATTTCATTTAAATGATATTTCGCAGCATAGATTTTTTTTCTGATAAGAGATGAAAATTAGTATCTTCTTTTGATATCGTTTTAATTATCTATTAGAAGATCATTTGAAGGATATCAGATTCTTTACATATGCTCAACAGTATCAGTTTAAAATAGCCGATAAAAATGAGCAGAATCCTGGTAATGTAAATCAAATTGCTTTATACAGGTCTGCAAGTAATATCCTTTGCGATTGTTAATGGTGTCTTTTAACACTTTCAACGCTACCAACGAGATATCTCGTTTTTCAGATACTTCTATGTCAGGGCTAAATTTTGTTCCTTATGCCGATTTAGATAGTTGAATTTTCCAATTCATATCTGAAGAATACCTTTACTTTTATCTAAACTGGTATAAGAGACAAATTTCAGTCCACAGAAACCAGTAGTTGGAATAATCTGAAAGACGAGATATCTCGTTCGATAGCGTTGGAAATGTTTAGAATGCAGCTCTTTCATTGATTACGAAATCTAAAAGAGTAATTCCCTTAAGACGAAAAGTGAGAGGCCTCATATAAGGATAAAAAGCTTCCGGCATGGTGGAATCACCCTAATGGGTACAGAACGGGTGAGGATCGACTACCACCTTCCTGTGACGGGACGTGCCACCCAAGGGAAGGGCTGTACCGTAGCCGGTAATGAACATTAGAACTCTATCTTAGTTCTCGCAAATGCTGTCACAGTGACCTGATCTTTCAAATTTAAACCGAATGCCTTTAGCTAAGCGAAACGGAGTAGCCTTGTATGCTTATCAACACCATGTTTTGTCTTGCTTTTTTCGTACACTAAAGTAATATAACGCCTTCTTTTCTGTTTTTCTTCCTTCCCCTGCATCTCTTAAATGTACAACAGGGGGGAAATGGCAAACTTTTGAAGTTTATGACAATATGCAAGTTAAATGCTTATCCCGACTTCTACACTTAATGCGTTTAATGCTTCGTGATATAAAGTAAAAAATAGTATGCTTTTCATACACTTTTCTATCCCTAATTTGACACATAATTTACTATTTCGACCATGCTAAATTTTATTTATCTTATTGGGTTAATTTTTGAGTTACCGTGTTCACAATTTGCGTACATATGAATGGGATAATTCAAAAATATAAGAAGATGCTGTGCGGTCACAAAAGTATCAAGTGTCCGAAGGTATTGCATCATTCAATGATTTTGTAAAATAACCAGCCCTAAACTATCTCGCATACTCTCTAATAAACCTGCCATGCCAGAACACGCTTTGTATGGCACTGGTGTTCAATAGCCAAGAAATATTAATATTTGTTGTGAGTTTTGCATTTTTACTGAATATATCGTTCCATCTGTTATGAGTGTATCGGCGATTAATTCCTGGCCTGCATTAATAGCATCAACAAATCGGATTTGTGTTTTAGACATGCTTTTCTCAACCGATTGAGAGAAAAAATTGACACGAAATTGCACTAATAGTCACGATAGTCTCATTACAAACTTTATATATTTATGTCACTGCATTTTTCAAGTATTGAGTTTTCATGCCTTCTTTCTTTGAGCTTTCATGTCAAGTATAAATCAACAGACAGTCAGTCCGGAGTTGTAGTTCTTTAAAATTCGACAATTGTCTACACTATAGATGTTAAATCTGTGCAACCGAATTTTATCTATTTAGCTCTCTTCATTTTGTAATTATCGCGTTATTTCATTATTTATCGCATCGAACAGCTGGACAATAAAATTTACTCTTAACAGATTTTACTCAAAATTTGATAGAAATCTGCAAATTTGATTTAAAAACCGTAATTCGAATTTCAACAGTCTAACTTGAAGAGTTTTTGAATGATCTTTTGTCACAGAGAGACAGATGGACTTTTTTCAAAAATGTGATGTTGAAAACTCGGGAGGTCTAAAACATGGAGAAACATTAAAATCTCGAGTTCGAATATTTTTATGATTAATGTATTTTCTGTGTACTACGTATACTAGAAAGTAGAAATGGCTTTATTTTCTAGTTTTTGTTTTTTTAAACTCGAATATACATATATATTGCGATCAACACACATTTCACGTACAAAAATCCAATGTAAGTTTAAGTACTTTTAGTTTCACTTACTAG
Source organism: Argiope trifasciata (assembly GCA_026543055.1). Classification (NCBI taxonomy): domain Eukaryota; kingdom Metazoa; phylum Arthropoda; class Arachnida; order Araneae; family Araneidae; genus Argiope; species Argiope trifasciata. The sequence goes on along the minus strand of JAPMOQ010017299.1, from coordinate 486,557 downwards.
CCCAATTAAATAGTTCTAGTTCAATCAAAATTGCTATTATTTTAATATTAATAAAATTTATTATGACTCTGTATGTATGTACTTCCTTAAAGAGTCTCCAAGCGAATCGGGTTATTTCAGCCAAATTTTGCTAATTTATTCTTTAAAATAAAAGAACAAATATTGTCAACTTTTCAAAGTGTAGAAGTTATTTAAGTATGTAATTAATTAGAAATTAACGGAAATTTTGTCGTTTTGTAGCAGTAACAAAGAAATACTTTATCATGTAAAACATATTTTAATACCATCTTAATGGTAAAGAATTTAGCTTTTCTGTGATATCATATTCCATTACGCGCATTTTCCCCCCTTCAGTTGCTATTGATGATTTAAGATTTAACGCAGACGATTTTGGAATATGGTAATACACTAGGATTCTGATCTATTCTAAATGTATTCTTTTAAATTTATGTTTCATATATTTAAGAATTTTTTAGTGGTTTAATGTTTAATTATTTAACAATGATTAAAAGAACTGAAAGAATGGAATAATACATTTTTTATCTCCAAACGATTAAAAGTGACCAAGATTCGTGATGAAATAAAAAAAAAAGTATGCGTATTGTAATTAGCATACACAATTAATTTTTGTATTGAAAATATCCTGCACGAATTATATTATCCCAAGAAATGGCAATGTATCAACTAATTTCTTATTTTTTAAAAAAAGTTCTAAATTTTTTATGAACATGAAGCTTTATGTGGTTTTTATAAATGAATTGAATATTATCTTTACTGTTTAAAAAAATTAAAGACGCATACGAAATCAAAATTTGTAGTTTACGGGGTCTCAATGTTACAATTATTACAACTTATATGAATCGTATACGTTATTATTAATTTTAATATTATTCCGAAAATTATTTTGGCCTTATTTAATTACCGTCGCATCTATAGAAAGAACATTCTCAAGATAGAAAACGATAATACTAATAAAAAAAAAAGAAATATTTCAAACCTAATATTATTCACAGACAGTTTACTTTTTTGTCCTTTCGATATATTAGATTCAAATAAGCAAAATAAAATTAATGCTAATGCATGCAGACGTTATCAGCGAATTTTGCATAAATCATCCAAGGTATTTTAACATTATTCAAGAAATACATTTAACAAATTGTACTTAATAAATTTACCAAGCAACTATTTTATTGTTCAATTTATTAACATTATTTGTGTGATTAGATGTTAACTATATAAAAATAATTTCATTTTTTTTCATATTATGTATTTATTTCCTCTTTATTACACCAAACCATGATATGTGATAAATATCAAATTGTAATAAATTATATTCTGTTATGGAACTTGTGTCAAAATCTTCACAGGTTCCTCTTTAGTTCGACTTCGCATTTCTAAAATAATTTTATCGTTATAATTATAAATAAATAACCAGTTTTAAACTATATCCATCAAAAGGTTGATCTGTGTTATCGTATGGACTGTCTATATTAATTTACATGTGTACGGGGTTAATAATAATAATAATAAATAAGTCAATTAAAGACAGGCGATTGAATATGAGATCTTTGCATTGAATTTTTAAAAATCTGTATTAAATTTTAGATGAATTCCATCTGCCCAAATTAGCGTACAGAGCTAGTCAGTAATTAAATGCAGCGAGATAGTTAAATATTGTGTGTCGAGAATCAAATACACATTTAATAGAATGCCAATGAATTAAGAGGTTCCAAAACAAACTTGATTGTTTCTCTTCACTGTATATAGAAGCTAAATACACACACAAATACATGTAAGCATAATTTTTAAAGCAGAAGGAAGTTTCGAAGACAGAGAGACACTAAATTTTAGGTTTGCTTTATTTCATGCCAGGAGCCACGAATTAAATACAGTAAGAAGCGACGAGCACGACACAAAATGATGTGAGGAAAAATTGATGAAAATTTTATCCCTGTGAATATATACTGTGAGATTTTAATAGGGATTTCCATTAAGTGTTAATCATAGGCAAGGGAATCATAGGGATCTTTTAGAAGAGTTTGTTAAATCAGCATTATGTTATCTTTTCACTCAGAATGTGGGAACTTGTCGGTTTTTAGTCGATTCAGAAATTTTAGAACTTGTGTTGAATAAATTAAATAGAAAAAGTGGAATGGGACCAAGAAATAGAGAATATTTTAGAATGAAGGGGCTGAATTGAGCCCATATTAACTTAATTAGAGCCCCTATTAACTTCTGGTAAGAATTAGAAAATTAACTAAGTTTAAATTAAATTTCAAAATATCATTACATATATATATGTAAACATATAGTTTTTTAAAAATAGTTTCGTGGGCTGAAAGAAAGAAGACATTTTGAATTTTTAAAATTTCGCTTTTATTCCATCTGGGGAGGCATAATTTATGTATAAAATGTTTGGACAAAACTGGTATTCTTTCACAAGTAATACAAGAGCAGAAGAGAGCGAAAAAGGCCAGAAATATTTATCCCGGCCTTTATATGCAATGAGATTCTGATAGGGATTTCTGTACAAGTGTTGATTTAGGATAGGGAAATCTAAGAACGTTTAAAAAAGAATTTGCTTATCTTGACAATATTTATCCTTTTATTCGGTGCGTGGGAAACCCTGGTTTAAGCATTTTTACAAATCTTCAGTCGAATTAATAATAATAATAAAAGGTGGAATTGAATCATGAAATAAGGGAACATTTTAGAACGAAATTAATATGAGCTAAATTAAGATAAAAATTAGGATATGAATTAGGATTTAAATCGAATTTTAAAATATCATTACCTATATAAATATTATCCAGCATGACATCTATTCATACTGGGTAACATATACTGATGTCGCCTTGGTTAAGTATTCAAAAAGTCCTTGGGAAGAGTATTGGAGCAGGTTATCGCAACTATGCTTCATTTAACCTGACCTCAACCTCTAACAATTGGCAGTGACGTATCACGTCGAAAGAGATAGTCATGGAATGCTTTATCAGACAAAACGTTATCTCTTGATGAAGCGTGTGGACAAAAGGAAAAAGATTTTGAGACCTCACAAGTAGCTTGGATGAGAGACAACAAAGGACTCATCTCAGAAAAAGTTTGTGTTCTGCTCTTTTGAGAATGAGGCGGGGGAAAAAATTCACTCCTTGCATTCAAGAGATTTTATGATTACTTCATCTGTTGTATTAGTTATTCTTATTCATTTTTTTACATTTGATGTTTCACAGTTAAAAGAATCAATCTGGTTCGAAAGGTTGGATATTTATCTTATTTGGAATCTACTCTGTCAGTACCTGTTTAATCAGTGTTGAAAGAAAATCTCTGGCGGTTCAGAATGTTCAAAAGCAAGCAATAAGGCTTTCGCTTAACAATAGATAAATAACTTAAAATAATCTATAAATAATGATAATGTCACTATATCCAAATAAGCAATTTAAAAATTAATATTAAATTAAAAATATCATAATTTCAATTTTTGAAAATTAAAAATTTTTTTAAAAATTCCGAGCATTTTTTAAATTTATCTTTTGTTCCAGAATAAAAATTTCCCCTTCCCCCCCCCCTCTAGGTTTTTAAATTTGAAATCAACTACTCTTAAGAATTGAAAATTTTGAAGATGAATGGGGAAAAAAAGCATGTTAAGAACAACAATTTATTTTAAAAGATTACTAAGTTTGAATTCATTTCAGAAGGAAAACCTAAGATATCCGAACAAGTTGAAAAGGTCGATTTTGGCTAAAACTGGCATTTTCAAAAATTCTTTTATTGGTTGGATCAGTCTTTGAGCTATCAAAAACAGATTTACTTTTGTTTCTACGTAATTAGATGTCAAGATATAATTATTTTCGTAATGATCAGTAAACCGGATGTGGACATTTAAATAACCAGTAGTATCGATTTAAAGAGCCAAAAACATGTTCATAATTTGTATAACAAATTTAGCTTTAAATACAGAAAATGTTTTGCGCAGAAAAATATAAAATGATAATGAAAGTATTAACGGTGTTTTGTGGACATTTCTATCTGAAGGTGTTTTTCTTGAGCTCTGAATCTTGAGATTAGAGGATTTATGTCTGTAATGCATTTTAACGAAGCTTTTGTAAGATTACCGAATATCCATAAGGTTATTGAAGAGTATTTTAAAGCAAATTCAGTTATAGTATTTGCTGACCTCGACAAAGACAAAATAAATGAATCTAAGTAGCATTCACTGCTAAATGCAAAAATTACCAGAGTTTTTTTTAAATCTAATACTATAATACGAGGAATGGTTGCCAAGTCGAAAATCGCCCCAGAATTAATAAACTCCTGTAAACTTGGGGGTCTGGGGTTTTTGGCCACGAGGAATCGATTGGTGCCGGTTTTGAAGCGCTACGGCCGAGCAGTTCGGAGTTACAGATAGGATATTTTCAAACTTTATTAGTTCGCCATAATGGCTACTTAAATTTTCAAGCGGTAACGTGCTGCCATCTATAGCCAATATAGCGAACTAATAAAGTGTTATGTTTATGCTGTTATAGGTTTATAATATGTTTCTTATCTATCTTATACTATAATACGAGGAATGGTTGTCAAGTCGAAAATCGCCCCAGAATTAATAAACTCCGGTAAACTTGGGGGTCTGGGGTTTTTGGCCACGAGGAATCGATTGGCGCCGGTTTTGAAGCGCTACGGTCGAGCAGTTCGGAGTTACAGATAGGATATTTTCAAACTTTATTAGTTCGCCATAATGGCTAATAGCTTTCAAGCGGTAACCTGCTGCCATCTATAGCCAATATGGCGAACTAATAAAGTTTCCAGAAGATGATCCGGAACTGATCTCGAAATGGATGATCCATAACCCGTGTGGTGATATGAACCCAAGCGCTCCGTGCATGGTCAGCAAACATGGAAGAGACCAGTGCAGATGGGGATTTCCAATGGAACATCAAGACATGACATCGCTGATGGACGATGAAAAGTCGAGGTTTAACCGGTTATCTTTTCACCAATGGTTTCACAAATTTTCTTATGGCATGTATTGTTTTGATAAATCACAATTGAAAATTCAAATCTTCGAGTTAGCTTCGATGCCTGTTTTCTCCGAGCGGAGCTCGGTCACCCGCTGGTGATTAAAAAAGGAAGATTGTCAAAGAAAGGAGAAATAATATATATGCTATAAATGCTTTGAATTTTAAGTATGTATGCCCATAATTTATTATTAATTCAAGTAATTGTATACGTTAAATGCATTTTTCTCAAAATTGATTTTTACTCACTTGTTGTTCATTTAAAATCAAATAACTCAAAATATAATTATCATATTACTATGAAATTTGATGTACTTTGTCTTTATACTATCTTCTTGAGAATGAAGTGGAAGAATTTATATTGAGTGAATATTTTTTTTAATTTATAGCCTATTGTTTAAATTTATGTCATAAATTTACTAAAAATTTCATGATAAATTTTCGATTAATTGTAATTTTTATTTATTTATTATTAGAATCATACGATTGTAAATCCTCTCCTAAAGAATACTATCTAGTTTATTTTTAGTTATTTATATGAGTTATTATTAGTTTGGTTAGGGTGACAATAACAGCGTTTGGCACAGCCAAATCAAAGTTTTATAAGAATTTGCTTAAATTTGTCATTAAATGCCAATTTTCAAAAAGTTTTCATGTTTATTTCAAATATTAACATTCTATTCCTAATCTTGAGGGGTCTTAAGTGCAGAATTATGGTTAAAGTATGTCTACACCATGTTTTTTCTGAAAAAGTGCTCCGAATAAAAATGTTTGCAAGATCAAGAAATCTAGCATTTAAAAAAATATATCATTTGCATCTTAAAAAATATCGTAAAATTACTAAAAAATTACGTAAAAAATATAGTAAGACAGTTTATTTACGATTCTCTTAACGTAATTATCATTTTCATTTCGAAAGATAACAAATATCTTTTTGAGCTGCCTGCCACAACTTCCTGATATTAAATATACAGTGGGTCTAATAATTGTGAGTACACCTTACTTTTACTTAATAAATCCGACTTTCAATACGAATAACACAGTAAAGAGAAATGAAAACATATTTTTATTTTTACATTTAACGAATGGTTTAATTTAAAATAAAAAAAGAACAATCAATTTCTAAATTGAAAAGTTTCACATGCATTTTAAATAAACATATGCAGATTTTTATTTTAAAAAAACTGAGAATAAGCCAAGGAAATTTTTGTAATATCTCGCGTGGAAAGAAAGTGCCAGAATTCAGTTGCATGCCTTTTGGCCTTTATAATGATTTATAAACGTCGTTGTACCGATTCGACCTTTTTTTTGTATCTAAAGTTATTTTACCTCATTCTTTTTACGGCACTTGTTTAAAATAGGTTTTGTTTCTATTTTTTTACCACTATTTCGAGTATGGTTCACCGATATTCAATGATACAAATGTCGACGGGCTATGGTAGTGTGCGTAATTGCTGTTTACAATGAAAAAGAAACACCGCATTTTGATGTTACGTGCATTCTGTTTGGTATCATTGCCCTGCAGAAAAAAAAAATAATTCATCCAAACCCAAATTTTTCACACAGTTCTCTAGAATGCATCTAAGTATATCCAAGTAAATCACATAGTTTATAATGCCATCTATAAAAACTTAATCACCTGCCCCTGATGAAGCCATGCAACCCGAAATCGCGACGAAGTCATCACCCTGTTTAACTGTAGGACGTAAATGTTTTGCATCCAAAGCAGTATTATGGTTCTCCCATACGGTTCAACAGCTGTCACTGCCAAAAAAAGTTTTGAGTTTTCGTTCATCATTAAAAATTGCTTTCTTCATTAAAAGTTATTGATCTTCAATTGATGAGTTTTTGCAAACTTCAAACGCTTTTTTTAGGATTTGCAAGCTGATGAATAGTTTATATCTAAAAATTCGACTTTTATATTCAACATATCGCACAGCTTTGGCACTTACACTTCTGCCTAAGATTTGAGAAACTTCTGCAGCAAACTGGATGAACCATATGGTCGCAGCAATATAAAGAAAAGTGTAATAATTTGGGTTTAGATGGAAATTTCATTTTCCAACAGCACAGAGACCTCAAACGCACTGCACATAATGGCCAAATGTAATGTATTTTTCTGTGTAAACAGCAGTTGCACACACCACCACAGTACCCTGATAACAATGATATTGAATAACTGTAAACTACGCCCGAATTAGAGATTCTAAAACACAAAATTAGAAACAAAATTTATTTAAAACAAATGCTGCAAGAAGAATGGGGTCAAACATCTTCAGATAGCACCAAAAATTAGTCGAATTAATACCATGACGTTTAAAGGCCATTATAAAAGCCAAAAGACATGCAACTAAAGATTGACATTTTCTTTCTATGCGAAATATTATAAAATTTTATTGTTATACTCTCATTTTTTTAGGTAAAAATCTGCTTTCGTTTATTTAAAATGCTTCTGAAGCATTTTAATTTTTAAATTTTTTTTTTTACTTTAAATTAAACCATTTTTTATGTGTGAAAGTGAAAACATGTTTGCACTTCTCGTTTATGTATTACTTGTATTGAAATTCGATTTCAAGTAAAAGTAAGATGCTCTCTCAATTGTTTGATCAACTGTATTTAACATTTTGTAACAACTGCTTTGCAAGTAACAGATGGTATATTTTAATACTTGTCGTCATTTTTTTCCCGCTTTAGATCATCTTACATTTGTTTTTATAGAAATTCTAAGCGGCAAAACTTATTTAGTCAGTAATACTTTCTGACTTGAGCCTTTTCCGAAATTTATATGGATTTTTTCCCACTTTCCTATTAGATGATTAAATAAAATAAAAATGTTTTCAGTAAGTGTAATTTAAATACCTCGTTATAAACTCTCCATATGAATTTTAATGGAGTCAATTCTCTTGATGTTTCTGCCATAAGCACAACTAAATAAATCTCGGTTTAAAATCTAGCTTCACATTTTATAAGCATATTATTAGAATAATTCTGCTGTTTCCTTCTAGATACACAGAAAAATTTCCAAGTAGCATGAGACAGTAAAATCTAACTACAACTACACAATTAATTACAAATTCAAAGAGGTATGATGTATTTTTTTATTATATGATTCCGTTTGATATTTAAAAAAAGTCTTCATTTTTAAAGTTCTTAAAAATTTCTCTTTAACCCAAAGTATAAATATCTGAGCTTCGAGATTCGGTGTATTCATTTTTGTGTATTTATTTTATCTGAAATTTTGCAATTTTATTTATAGCAAAATAATGATAGAAATAGAATATTCCGTAAGTAAACTCGATCGGCCTAAATAATTTAGAAGTAAATAAAAGAAAAATCCCGTTACTGATTAGAAAAATGAAAACAGTGTTGGTAAAATTTGTGTTCGCGCAAAATGCGATTATGGGGGGGAAAAAAGAAAATTTTCTAAAATTTCATTTTTAAAAAAATTGACTGTCAAGCAAAATTTTTTAATGATTTCAGAAAATATTCGCTCAAAACTTTTTAAAGCCAAATGGTACTCAAAAGATTTTTTTTTAAGTTAATGATAATTTTCACTTATGCTAAAGATGGATAAGTATTTGTGTACACATTGGTGTTTTACATTGCTTAGATCTGTAATATTAGAAATGTTTATATCTTAAGAGATCTGAAACACTATTCATTTAAAGATTATTTTCGAAACAATTGATTCTTCGGTAAGAACTATAATAGTACAAATTATGATTTCAAGAATAAGAGAAGTAGGTGATAACTATACGCCATCTTTCATTCTACGGGCAATGTCTCTGATGAAACTCCCCCTTCTCTTTTGATTGATTCAATGACAGTTGAAAGACGAAAAAGCAAATTATCAATATTTCATTTGGACAGGTTAAATTTGTTATATAATTGTAATCTATACTTATAATAAAGCTCAATGTTTGTGTGTGTGTGTGTTGGCGCTCTACAGGCCAGACCGTTGGACCTACAGCTACCAAATTTGGTACATGTATACCTTGGTGGTCAGGAATGTGCACCTCGGAGCCCTTTTTTCGAATTTTTAATTAGAATTTGAATAAATTAAAATTTAAGCGAAATTTCGACGTTTTTCCGCTATAACTTCCGAAAATATTATCGCACAAACATGATTTTTACATCAATTTAAAGATAAGAAAATTAGCTTTCTAATAGTATCAGTGTTTTAATCTATAACTCAAGCTTCTATTTTTAACGAATTTTTAAAGAAATATTTTAACCATGTTTTTTTTAGCACGTGACTGAATAAAATAAAAGAAAACAATGACGGAAGTTCAAATAATAATAATAATAATAAAAGCTATCATTGTAAATCAAGTCTAAAGAAATGATACTTTCAGCACGTGACTGGATAAAATAAAAGAAATGTAAAATGTGATATTTTCTAAAAAAATAAATGCAAAGCAAAGGTTTCTATAATCGTTTGCAACATCTAAATCCTTTATTAAATTTTTTTTTTTCTTTTTTCGCTTTCTTTAAAAAAACATATTTAATATTTTGGAAACATCACGGAAAAAAACATTTTTAATTTCAGGTCAATCAATACCAGGAATTACTTCAAGGCTAATGAATATGTGACTTAATTGAAAATTTTAGAACGCATTGCTCATGGCGAACCAGCTGGTCGCCAAAGGCGGCTAGTAAATTAATATAAATTTGTGTGCAGTGGCTTAAAAAATTGTGAGTACACCTTACTTTTACTTGATAAATCTGATTTCCAATATAAATAACAAATTACCGAGAAATGCCAAAATGTTTTTATTTTTACACATAATAGATGGTTTAATTTAAAGTAAAAATTAATAAAAATCAACGGAAAACTTCTAAATTGAACATTTTCAGAAGCATTTTAAATAAATATGCGCAAAATTTTGCCTCAAAAAATTGAGAGTACACCAATGAAATTTTATCAATATTTCGCATAGAAACAAAGTGTATTATTAATTTGCATGTCTTTTGGCTCTTATAATAGACACTAAACGTCATAATACTGATTCGACCAATTTTTGGCGGTTCTGAAGATATTTTACCGCATTTTTCTTGCAACAATTGTTTAAAATGGGCTTTGTTTCAAATTTTATATTTTTGAGCCACTTTTTCGATTATGACCCAGTTATATTCAACAGCACTGGTATCGGGGTACTGTGGTAGTGTATGTAACTGATGTTTATAAAGAAAACAACACCGCATTTTGACTTTATGTGCATTCTGTTGGGGGTCGTTGTCCTACTGAAGAATGAAATTTCCATCTAAATCCAAATTTTTATCACTTTCCTTTAGATTACCACTTAATGTATGCAAATAAACCTTATAGTTTATAATGTCATTGACAAGAATTAAATTCCCTTCCCAGGTTGAAGCCATGCAACCTCAAATCACGACGGAGTCATTACCATGTTTAACTATAAGACGTAATTTTTTTAAATCCAAAGCAGTATTAGACTTTCTCCATAAATTACGATGGCTATAACTGCCAAACATGTTGAGGGTTTTTTTTTTTTTTTTTTTTTTTTTTTTTTTCATTACTAAATATATCAAGTTATTGGTCTTCATTGATGAGTTTTTGCAAACTTCAAATGCTTTTTTTTTTTGGATTTACAAGCTGATGAACGGTTTACCTTTAACTATGCGACTTTTATATCCAGCTTGTGTGAAAGCATTTCGCACAGTTTCAGTACTTACACTTTTGCCAATGATTTCAAAAGTTTCTGAAGCAAATTGGATAAACCATATACTCGCAGCAACAACCTAAAGGAAAATATTAAAAATTTGAGTTTAGATGAAAATTCCATTTTTCCAGTTGGACAACGACCCCGAACAGAATCCACATAATGTCAAAATGTGGTGACTTTTTCGCTATAAACATCAGCTACACACACTACCACTGCTGCCAGTGCTGTTGAATATTAATGAGTCATACTCGGAAAAGTGATTCAAAAATACAAAATTAAAGACAAAACCCATTTAAAACAAGTTTAGCAAGAAAAGTGGAGTAAAATATCTTCAGAAACCACTTATTGGTCGAATCGTTACCATGACATTTAGGGGCCATCATAAGAGTCAAAATGCATGAAACCAAATACTTACTTTTTCTGCCAAATATTGAAAAAATTTCATTGGTGTACTTTCAATTTTTTTAAGCCTAAATTTTGCGCATGTCTTTTTAAAATGCAACTAAAAATTTTAAATTTAAAAATTTTTCGAAGATCTTTTTTAATTTTTACTCTAAATTAAACCATTTGCTATGTGTAACTATAAAAACATGTAGGCACTTCTCGATAATGTGTTATTTATACTGAAATTCGAATTTATCAATTAAAGTAAAGTGTACTCTCAATTTTTTGAGCCATTATATGAGTGTTTTTTCAACAGTCATAACCAAATATTGCTTTAAAATTGTATTTACATAATTTCCAGATATTTAATTGTTAATATTAGTTGCAAATCATTTGTCTTGTTACTAAGCTTTATTTTACAATTGAGGCAGAAAATAAAAGACCCTTGAATCTAAACTATTCTCAACCCCTAAACTCAGCATCATTATTCTGTTTATAAAATAGGTCGATGTCAGCTTTTCTATTCATATAAAAGTAAAAATAGAAACTAACAAAACAGCAACATAAATGGATGAAATTCCACAAGTTGTATACCTGAATCAAGTACAGCCTGAAATTCAGAAAGGTGAAGAAGTATTTATTACATAAAAGCACATTCGACTTTCTTTCCACAATTTCAATGCAAAAAGAATTATTAGCTTATATGCAAATACTATTTTTGCCTGCTAAATCGACTAGTTAAAATTATTACGCTATTGGGATTTGCATTAAAATTAATTTAAATAACTTTTGAATATTTTAACCAGATAATTTTATACAGATATTTTAACATAATACTTGTAAATTGCATCACACACGATGCAAAAATTGTTCAAAATGTTCGACCGGGAAGATTTGGAAGAGTGAATTTGACATGTAGATAGGTACTAGATACTACCTATCTACTACCAATAAGGAATAATTTTGGAAAATGTTAATTAAATTAATTAATTAGAAATTTTAATTTTAATTAAATTTAAAAATTAATCTAAATTTTTTAATTTTTCTCCGGTATTTTCAGAGCGTATTAATGGCCTGAATGTATCTTTTCCTTTATTTTAAAATTTCAAAAATTAATTTGAAGTTATGTAAGAATGTTTTGTTAAGACCATTCCCATTGTTTTTTGCATAAAGATTGAAAGGAACTTAAAAATAGTAACTCATATGTTAAGGAAACTATCTTTGCGTTCCAGCTTGCATGAAAGGAATTTTTTTTTTTGCCTAGAGCAAAAAATGGAAATTTTCTCGATAGCCTCCGGAGGACAGATATATATATATATATATACTAGTCGCCTTTGGCGACCAGCTGGTTCGCCATGAGTAATGCGTTCTAAAATTTTCGATTAAATCACATATTCATTAGCCAAACTTTAAGAAATAGTTAAAGTTAAAAGATTCAGTTATTAGTAGTTAAAGAGTCGGTAATTTTATTCAGAAAAACTTTTTGAGTTTAATGATCTAATAATTTATCGATTATGCTTCCGAAATATTAAAAATGTTTTTTTCGGTGATGTTGCCAAATTGTTAAATAAGTTTTTTAAAGAAAGCGAGAAAGAGAAAAAGTATTAAATTAATGATACAGATATTGCAAACGATTTTAGCAATATGCCATTAAGTCGGGATTTCAATGCATATTCTGTCTAAGTTCAATCAGGTTAACTGTAAATAAAGATAATTTATGGAATTAATGATATAGATATTGCAAACGATCATAGAAACCTTTGCTCAACATTTATTTTTTTAGGAAATATCACATTTATATATTTTTTTATTTTATCCAGTCACGTGCAAAAAGTTGCATATCTTTAGATTTGATTTGCAATTATAGTAGTTTTTTTTATTTGAACTTCCGGCTTTGTTTTATTTTATTTTATCCAGTCACGTGCTAAAAAAACATGGTTAAAATATTTCTTTAAAAATTCGTTAAAAATAGAAGCTTGAGTTATACATTAAAACACTGATACCATTAGAAAGCTAATTTTTTTAAATCTTTAAATTGATGTTAAAATGATGTTTGTCCGATATTATTTTCGGAAGTTACAGCAGAAAAACGTCGAAATTTCGCTTAAATTTTAATTAATTCAAATTCTAATTAAAAATTCGAAAAAAGGGCTCCGAGGTGCACATTCCCGACCTCCAAGGTATACATGTACCAAATTTGGTAGCTGTTGGTCCAACCGTCTCGGTTTCCAAAATGATTCCGTGAAAACATAAGAATTGTGGAATCAAATACAATAGTAAAATATCAACTGTAGAAAAGAAATAATTTTCCCCCAAGGTCTCCTTTTACAAAAAGATTGAAAAAGTGCATTCACACTGGCAACCAAATGATGCAAAAATCAAGGAAGCGTGAATAATTCGGAATGTATTGTGAATATTTTTATAAATACCAAACGAAAACATTTGGTTGGATAATATAAAGACTTTTTGTTCCCACTTTAGTGGCTTTCAATTATTGTAAAATTTAGGGAAAATAACTCATAATATTTTTAATTACTATTAAACATTTTTTTTAATTTCTGTTATTATTCTTTTTCTAATTACTACAAACTGCTTCGGTAAATCGAGTAAAATAAAAGTACATACAGAATGCTCTACGTGGTAGATCATTAGGCTAAAAGCTTTCAAATTTGTCGTGTCTTTACTTTTTGGATAATTGATTTTTCTCAAAGCAAAGGATTTCAGAATTTTAATTAATAAAATTTAACTGAATTTGTTTATTTATTTTTTTCTCAATAAATTTGGAGCATATAGATTGACACCACCACTTAAACTTTTACATCGTCTTTCAAAAATTCAAAAAATGGGCTTTTCAGTGATGTTTGTTTTGCTTTCTGTGTAATTTCCTTTAATTAATATTTTTTTCTAAATTAACTTGAAATCTTATTTGTAACGTTGTTTTATTGTTATAATATACTTCGAATCGATTTTATTGTTTCACAAATCATTCAGTGATTTGCGTTTACCAATGTTAAAGTTAGTTTTAAAAAATGACTCTTTGGACATTAATTCAAAAGCAGACTTTCAGATCTACCTTTCATTAAAATACAAATATGAGGTTTCTTTTCTGTAAATTCCATATTGCAAAAATTGTTAAGCAAAATGCACCGTTCATAAACGTTGTTACATTGTGATGGCAACGCTTGACTGAATCAAACCAGATTAATTTGGAAGACCATCTTGGTAGGATTCGAACGACAGGTTTGACTTGCTAATGAAAAAGGCATCACAATTTTAAAAATTTCAATTTCTGAATTTAATGAATCTTTACATTTTATCTCTTTTTTAGTTCGAAAAATTATAAATGTCTTTTTTTTCTCTGTTTAGGAATTGGGAAACTTAATTAGTGGCCGTTGTCTTTCCAAAACGTTTTCTTTAATAAAGTATGATCCCATCTACCCACATTGCTCCGAAATGCACATTCTCGACCCTTAAGGTATTGTAACATTCCCCGTCCCTCTTTAGTGATAAAATATTTCCACAAGCTGTGTTGCCTTGTGTTTGCTAGACTCCTTGACATAATCAGATGCTGCAGATGTTCTCCTTTCGGGACCTGAGGAAACTGTAGCTGAAAAAACACACGTGGAAATTCCTCGTCCAGAAGACAGTGATAGTGCTTTCAGAGACAATGGAACATCCAAACATCTAGATGCCGAATTTCCCTATTGTAAGCGGACCCCATGTTCCAGA
>JAPMOQ010017299.1:438219-461745 GCA_026543055.1 Argiope trifasciata | reverse complement strand
TCCGTAAGTCTTTGGTTTTCAAATCTAGCAATTATATTTGAAGCAGTCCAACATCAATTCCAAATGGCTCCATGTTGATCTCATTTGTATTTGTGTTGAGAGGATTTACTATGAACACGAGAGTATTTTTGTTTGTTTTGAATTGCTCGAGTTTCTCAGCGAATCATTCGTACATGTTTTTTTTTTTAAATCATACTGAAGTACTTTGTGTCATTAATTGCATTGCTTCAGATTTTTAAAATGAAGTAATTTACCGCTCTGCATGCCTTCAGTATAAAGAAGTAATTTTTTTAAACCAACTACTTCTTCAAGCAATGCACGGGTGGATTGCCCTTTCCTTGTAGTTTTAGATTTAGTTAATTTAATATTATTATAGTATCTAACATGAAGTTGAATTTTTGCAGCCATTTGTGTTCTTCCAATGCAAGACACTCAATGTTTTTTTTTTGTTTGTTTGTTTTCATCGAGGAATGTTTTATTTCACTCAAGCACAAAGCAAAACATTACAAAATGTTGCCTCTAGGAAACAAGCGCATTTTTTGTGCAGAAGTAAGTCAGAAAATTGGAAACTTTATTATGTTATAGAAGCTGTTGAGAGATTATGTACAATGTAGAAATATGTTTATATGTAGAAATATATTTTCTTATTTTTTAAGGGATTTGATAATGAATTATTAATTATTTTTATGGAACTTGATAGCCGCAAATTTACATCAAAAGAGTCGCATGCGGCTCGTGAGCCGCAGGTTGCCGGCACCTGCGGACTTTTAGAATCTAGACTTTTAGGAATTTTTATATAAACTAAAAATTGGTGAGCTCGGTTCTGTGATTGAAACTTAGAAATTCTTTCGAGGTTTTCTCCATAGATTGCGTCTGAAGAAATAATTTATGCGGGATTTCTTTTCAAAATGGAGGCATGACATATGAACGGAGACGGCTTATGATCTTTCATATAGAATAAAAATTGATCACATGTTTAGGGCTGGGAGTAATTCTTTTTGTCTTTTTTAATTATTTAAATATAAAGATAATTTTTAAAACTTCTTCTGTAAGAAAACATATTTAAATTAAAATTGCGGGCTTTATCCATATATTAAAATGATTAAATCAGGACCTAAATTACAATTTTTGTAATTAATTCAATTCAATGGCGAATTTTATCTTTGAAAAGCTGCCTAGGCCCCAGATTGAAGTGCAGGAGGACGCAGACAAGAGGATTCAAAAATTTTATTTGCTTAGTTGTCAAATAGGTAAATTTATATTAAAAAAATATGACATTTTAATTATAAAATATTAGGACAACAGTGAGTATATTCGTAAAATTATTAAAATCATGAAAATATCAGCCAAA
The DNA here is from genome assembly GCA_026543055.1 of Argiope trifasciata. NCBI lineage: Eukaryota > Metazoa > Arthropoda > Arachnida > Araneae > Araneidae > Argiope > Argiope trifasciata. The sequence continues at coordinate 460,394 of JAPMOQ010017299.1, read as the reverse complement.
AGTTAAATCATATCATATTAAATTATATTATATATTAACTAAATATCAGCTTCTTCACTATATGCTGTAGTATTAATTACTCATTATAATATTAATATTAATTATTCATTATATATATTATAAAACAAATAAAACGCAGCAAAATTATTAAAATAATAATATTTAAATAAACCATTATGTTGAAATTGAAAACTAAGTGTATTGTACGAGAGACTAGTGGTAAATTAAATAGATAAATTTATTAAAAGTGGGCTCTTATAATATGTTTGTCTAGAATAGGCACTGATTCAGTAAAAGGCCGATAAACTGCAGGGCTCCCAGCAATATTTTTCGTCTCCCAGACACCACGTGACCTACCTTGTCTGCCGGCTGTCCCACTCTGCGAAGCTCAAGGGTGTAATGGGACGATACTGCGTTTCATTTTGTATTTATCATTTAATTCAATATTGAACTAACGTTTACCTTCTTTTTTTTCTGGTTGTATAAAATGTTAAAAAAGTATTAAAATCGTCAAAAAAAATATTCGAATTAGAGCTTTTAGCTCACTTGTACTGCTCATAATACTATATTCATATACCCTGAGTTCGAAAAATATATTTTTAGAATTATCCCTCTCCTTGAACTACAATAATAAAAAAAAAACTTTAAGCTAGCTTTATGAAATTCGGTATGCTGTCTTTACATCTATAAATGTCTACCAAATTTTGAACGAATTCATAAAAAGTCTGATTGCCTAAGTATATAACTACAGATCATAAATAGAGGAGGTATTAAATTTAATACACAGATTTAGAATCTAAAATGTTGATCGGAAAACAATGTTGAATCAGTTTTTTTAAGAGGTTGACTGTCTATCGACCTATACTTTGGCATGCTTTCATAATCGATAATTCTAAAACATGATAGTTGACATAAATGAAATTTGGTATATAATTTAATATTCCATAGTTTAGATCTTTATAAAGTGTTAAATAAAATTTTGGCTAATTATCAGATTGCACTTCTGCATGTACGGGAAAGCTGTAATTCTAAAACTCAAAGATTTAAATAAATGAAATTTGGTATGAGATCTTTTTATTACAATTGTTATTTTGAGTCAAATTTTAGTTTCAAAGAGTCGATGCTCCGGTAGAAGCATCTCCAAAAATGTATATTGTTTTCATTGTTATTCTACGAAACATAAAATGTTTGAGAGAGAGGATTTTAAAATAAAAAAATGAAAACAATGATAATGATAAAATCTATACTTATAATAAAGCTCAGTGTGTGTGTATGTGTGTGTGTGCGTGTGTGTGTGTGTGTGTGTGTGTGTGTGTGTGTGTGTGTGTGTGTGTGTGTGTGTGTGTGTTGGCGCTCTACAGGCCAGATCGTTGGACCTACAGCTACCAAATTTGGTACATGTATACCTTGGAGGCCGGCAATGTGCACCTCGGAGCCCTTTTTTCGAATTTTTAATTAGAATTTGAATTAATTAAAATTTAAGCGAAATTTGGACGTTTTTCCGCTGTAACTTCCGAAAATATTATTGCACAAACATGATTTTTATATCAATTTAAAGATTTAAAAAAATTAGCTTTCTAACGGTATCAGTTTTTTTTAGTTTATAACGTAAGCTTCTATTTTTAACGAATTTTTAAAGAAATATTTTAATCATGTTTTTAGCACGTGACTGATAAATAAAAATAAATGAATGCCGGAAGTTCGAATAAAAAAAAACTATCATCCCAAAATAAATCAAAAGAAATGCAACTTTTAGCACGTGACTGGATAAAATAAAATAAATATAAAATGTAATATTTTCTAAAAGAATAAATGCAAAGCAAAGGATTCTATGGTCATTTGCAATATCTAAATAATTAATTCAATAAAACTTCTTTATTTATGGTAAACCTGATCGAATTTAGACAGGATATGCAATCCCGGCTTAATGGGCTATTCCTATTATCGTTTGCAATATCTATATCATTAATTCATTTTTTTTTTTTCATTATAAAATGTGATAGTTTCTAAAAAAAAAAAAAAATGCAAAGCCAAGGTTTCTATAAAATCTGCAAAAGCACGTCAAAGGGAAAAAATTAGGTTTTATCACCGTATTGCCATCATTTTGACGGAAGTTCAAATTTAAAAAACACTATCATCGCAAATTAAATCTAAAGAAATGCAACTTTTAGCACGTGACTGGATAAAATAAAATAAATATAAAATGTGATATTTTCTTTAAAAAATGCAAAGCAAAAGATTCTATAATCGTTTGCAATATTTAAATCATAATTGAATAAATTATCTTTATTTATACAGGGTATGCATTCAAATTCCTTTCCAATGGCCAATTTGTAAAATATTATTAATAGGCATATATCTAATACTATAATACGAGGAATGGTTGCCAAGTCGAAAATCGCCCCAGAATCAATAAACTCCGGTAAACTTGGGGGTCTGGGGTTTTTGGCCACGAGGAATCGATTGGCGCCGGTTTCGAAGCGCTACGGTCGAGCAGTTCGGAGTTACAGATAGGATATTTTCAAACTTTATTAGTTCGCCATAATGGCTACTTAAATTTTCAAGTGGTAACGTGCTGCCATCTATAGCCAATATGGCGAACTAATAAAGTTTTATGTTTTTGCTGTTATAGGTTTATAATATGTTTCTTATGTATGTATATATGTTTGCTTTTTCTAAATAAATTTGTCAAAAATATTGAACTTCAACACACTTCAATCTTTACCTTTACTTTACCTTTGTATAGAATAGTTCCCTTTCCAAAGTCTAACTTTGTTTAGAATAGTTTACAATGGTGCACTTTAACCGGTTATCTTTTCACCAATGGTTTCACAAATTTTCTTATGGCATGTATTGTTTTGATAAATCACAAATGAAAATTTAAATCTTCGAATTACCTTCGATACCTGTTTTCTCCGAGCGGAGCTCGGTCACCCGTTGGTATTGTTTAATACTATTAATTTGATCTAAATGAAGTAAATAATTACATTTTATGTAGTTTGAGTCAAACAATATATTTATGATTAATGAGTTTTAGATTTTAGATCTTTTAGAACTTTCAGTCCTTAAGAAATTAAATATTAATTTCAGGCCAATCAATGCCCGAAGTTACTTCAAGGCTAATGAAAAATTTAGAACCCATTACTCATGGTGAACCAGCTGGTCGCCAAAGGCTGCTAGTAATAAAATAAAACAGAGATAATGGTATCTCCAAAACTTTCTCGCTTACTCTCTAAAATAAGTGTTGTTTCATATATGGCATTGTTGTATTAACCAATGGGGAATATTAACCTGTGACGTGAATATAGTAATTTTAATAAATCTGTCGTGTCATACTTGACGAGTTATTTGACGATTGATCCCTGGCATAAGGCTAAAAGCATCCGAAAATTGAATGTGTGTTTTAAGGCCTTATCACACGGCAAAATATCTTCGGCACTTTCCGTCAGCAAACGACAGCGAAAGTGATGTCACTCGTGTGACGTCACTTCGAAGTTTCACATGATTGGTTGAATTTCGTTTGCGGACAATATTTCCGACGACATTTTCGAACTGGTTAGAAAAAGTTGTCGATTATGAAACTTGCTTGACCCGTTTTTGAGGGTAGAAACGAAATAGTGCTGGCGAAATTTCACCGTGTGATAAGGCCTTTAGACGTGTCTTCCCTAGTCGATTGCACAAAAATTTGGCTCCAAACTACAGTTGTAACCTCAAAATCTCATTTGATATATTTGTCATTGCGTCTTAGAGTTATAGCGTTTAGTTGTTTCTGAAAGAGCAGACCGACAGACTGTCAATCCTCATTGAATTTGGTTCAAAAGTTAATCGATGTTTATACACAATAGATGTGATCTGATCATGTAGGGTTCGAGTCCCGATTCGGGCATGATTGTTCTTCTTTGTTCTGAGTTGTATGAATGTGCCCCCGTGTAAAAAGGGATTGTGCAAGCGAATGTGAAGCATGAAGTAGTCAAGTTGTACTCTTGACTCTAGTTGGCGTCACTGAACAAACAAGAAACGCTCATTTCTATCAGTGGGTATATAAAGTGCTATAAATAACACAATAGATGTTAAATATGTTTTTTCCGTCTAGTTCGCTTAGTTTTCTAGTTATCGTGTTAACTTATATAAGAACTTGCCGCCTCTGGCCACCAGCCATGAGTAATGCGTTCTAAAATTTTCCATTAAATCACATATTCATTAGCTTTGAAGTAATTTCGGGCATTGATTGGCCTGAAATTAATATTTTCTTTAAGATGATGGACGGAAAGTTCTAAAAGAACACGTTTTCCTAATTTTTTTTAGTCAGTTTTAATTATTGATTTAGAAGACTGATTGATGTCGCAATTTTTATTTAAAATATTAATAAAAATATTTTATAAAATATGGCTTATAGAGAAAACTAAGAAAAAATCTAAATCTCGTTATTCATAAATGCATTGTTTGACTCAAGCTACATAAAATGTAAATATTTACTTCATTTAGATTAAATTTATAGTATTAAACAATATATATGCCTATTAATCTATACTTATAATAAAGCTCAATGTGTGTGTGTGTTGGGGCTCTACAGGCCATACCGTTGGACCTACAGCTACCAAATTCGGTACATGTATACCTTGGAGGTCGGGAATGTGCACCTCGGAGCCCTTTTTTCGAATTTTTAATTAGAATTTGAATTAATTAAAATTTAAGCGAAATTTCGACGTTTTTCCGCTATAACTTCCGAATATTATTATTGCACAAACATGATTTTACATCAATTTAAAGAAAAAATTAGCTTTCAAACGGTATCAGTTTTTTTAATTTATAACGTAAGCTTCTATTTTTAACGAATTTTTAAAGAAATATTTTAACCATGTTTTTAGCACGTGACTGGATAAAATAAAAGAATGCCGGAAGTTCGAATAAAAAAAAACTATCATAGCAAAATAAACCTAAAGAAATGCAACTTCCAGTACGTGACTGGATAAAATAAAATAAATATAAAATGTGATATTTTCTTTAAAAAATGCAAGGCAAAGGATTCTATGATATTTTACAATATTTCAATCATTAATTGAATAAATTATCTTTATTTATACAGGATTGAATTTATACAGGATATGCATTCAAATTCCTTTCCAATGGCCAATTTTAAAAATAATATCAATAGGCATATATATTGTTTAATACTATTAATTTGATCTAAATGAAGTAAATAATTACATTTTATGTAGTTTGAGTCAAACAATGCATTTATGAATAATGAGTTTGAGTTTTCTTCATACTTTGCTCTGTGAGCCATATTTTACAAAATATTTTTAGTAATATTTAAAACTAGCCGCCTTTGGCGACCAGCCGGTTCGCCATGTGTAAAGCGTTCTAAAATTTTCAATTAAATCACATATTCATTAGCCTTGAAAAAATTCGGAACGGAAAGTTCTAAAAGTACACCTTTTCCTAATAATATTCTTTAATTTTATAAATCAGTCAGTTTTAACCATCGGTTATGCTTCCAAAATATTAAAAAAAAATTCGATGATGTTGCCAAAATATTAAATGTGTTTTTTAAAGAAAGCGAGAAAGGGAAAAAAAGTATTAAATTAATGATCCAGATATTGCAAACGATTACATAAATATGCCATTAATTCGGGATTTCAATGCATATCCTGTCTAAATTCAACCAGGTTTACAGTAAATAAAGATGATTTATGGAATAAATGATTTAGATATTGCAAACGATTAAAGAAACCTTTGCTTTGCATTTATTTTTTTAGAAAATATCACATTTTATGTTTCTTTTATTTTATCCAGTCACGTGCTGAAAGTTGCATTTCTTTAGACTTGATTTACGATGATAGTTTTTTTTAATTTGAACTTCCGGCATTCTTTTATTTTATCCAGTCACGTGATAAAAACATAGTTAAAATATTTCTTTAAAAATTCGTTAAAAATAGAAGCTTACGTTATAAATTTAAAAAACTGATGCCGTTAGAAAGCTAATTTTTTTTATCTTCAAATTGATGTAAAAATCATGTTTATGCGATCATATTTTCGGAAGTTATAGCGGAAAAACGTCGAAATTTCGCTTAAATTTTAATTAATTCAAATTCTAATTAAAAATTCGAAAAAAGGGCTCCGAGGTGCACATTCCGGACCTCCAAGGTATACATGTACCAAATTTGGTAGCTGTAGGTCCAACGGTCTGGCCTGTAGAGCGCCAACACACACACACACACTGAGCTTTATTATAAGTATAGATAAAAGTTGCGACATAGTAAAACTTGTCCAAACATGAGGGTTTTATAATAACGTAAAACGTATGAGTCACCGGTGAGAAAACTTCAAATCATCAGCCAAGATTTTACAGCTGCTACTTTATTGAATCTGCTACAGCAGCACGACACATTTAACACAAATTAATAAACAAAATAAAACTATATACAATCGCAACTTTTCAATACTGCATTTCACATTTTCAGCTGCCGTTCTACCCCAGACATCTTTTTCGTCCAATCTAACCAACATGTCCTCCTTCTCTCCTCCTTTCTCCCTTTCCCTCCTTTTTCTTTGAGTTGAGTTGCCCCAGCTGCTTTTCGTTATTCTTTTAAATCCTAGTGTTGCCACACACGAAAACAATTTGAATTTCGAACTTTACTCGTCCCTCCGGGGAAAGCACATCCGTCACAGGAGTGGCGATGCTGCAAACAAAATAAAAAAACAGAGGAGAAGCCAGTCATTGTCCTTAACACACATATACAGTAATGATGAGAGCTCCAACATTTATGCAGCTCCCACAAACAAAATTTATTTTCTTTTAAATAATATCAAACATAATATAACATACGAAAAAAAAATTAACCTGACACGTCAGTTAATATTATAATAAATCAAACAATAGCAATACCTCATAAAATACAACAAAACAAATAGCAAAACAAAATGTAAAATATTACAACAAAATCTTATAAGAAATAGGCAAAAAAAAATGACTATTAGAGCAAATTAGCTTTCATGGCTAGATGTGTGAAAATTTAATCTAGAAAGCGCATCAGCGTTTCCATGATGACTACCCTTTCTATACATAACGGTCATGTTATACCGTTGTAAAGCTAAAGCCCATCGAGAAAGTTTAGCTCCATGAGGAACGCTCTTCGTCAGATATGTCAAAGGATTATGATCCGAAATTTTCTGTATTTCTGCACCAAATATCCAGGTGTCAAACTTTTTCAGTGCTTCTAAAACGCAAAATGCTTCCCTCTCGATAGTTGACCATTTGATCTGGGTAGGATTCAATTTTTTACTAAAAAAAGCGATTGGCATTTCCTTACCCTGCTCGTTTTTCTGAGCTAGACATGCACCAATTGCAGTGGCTGATGCATCTGTGTATAGCTGAAAGGGTTTTCCAAGGTCTGGTGTATGCAAAAATGGCATAGATGCAAGTTCTTTTTTGAGTTTCAAAAATGCCCTTTCCGCATCTTCGTTCCATGGAATGTTATTAGCTATGTTTTTCCTGGTCAAATTTGTCAAAGGTAAGACAGTTTGAGAAAAGTTGGGTATGTAGTCCCGATAATAGCTGGCTAGCCCAAGCAAACTTCTTACTTCCTTTTTCGTAGTTGGCTTCGCTAAACGCTTCATGACTTCAACCTTTTCTGGATCTGGGGAATGCTTACCGGAACCAATCACATGGCCTAGAAACTTAACTTCGGGTTTTCCGAACTCACACTTTTCTAAATTCACGGTTAATCCAACATCTCGTAATGTTTTAAATACTTTGTTTTTGTGATTGAGATGTTCAACCCATGTTTTCGAAAATATTGCCAAATCATCGATATAAGTACGGCAGTATGTTTTATGTGGAGCTAGGACCTTATCCATTGATTTCTGAAACGTACTTCCGGCATTATTCATTCCAAACGGTAGCACATTCCATTGATAATGACCCGAATGAGTCACAAAAGCAGTAAACAGTTTTGCTTCCTTTTTCATAGGTATCTGCCAATACCCTTTAGTAAGATCAAGTACAGTAATGAATTTGGCCTGTCCCACTTCAAATAACAGATCTTTAGCATTTCTCATTGGATAAGCATCTGGTATTGTAAAACTGTTCAATAATCTAAAATCTATACATAATCTTACAGCTCCGTTCTTTTTTGCGACACAAACCACGGGATGTGCCCAATCACTATCACTTGGTTCAATAAGTCTCATGTCAAGCAGCTCTTCGATTTGCTTATCTACTTCTTTTTGTAGACTAATGGGTACCTTATATGGTTTCAACCGTTTAGGTGAACAATTCTCTGTAACCCTGACCGAATGTCCTTCGACTTGGGCATTCCCAGGTTTTGAACTGAAAACATCTTTGTAATTACTCAAAACGTCGAAGAGATCCCGTTTTTGTTTAATACTAAGAGTACAGTTCATTTCTTCAATGTGCTTTTCAATTTGGTCTAGAGTTTTATTTATTTTATCGGTAGGTGCGTAGTGAAGAGTTCCGAAATCTTCATCTAATTCGAAAACCACACCGACATGATTGATTCTTTGGATATATGGACGGAGTTTGTTTACATGAAATTCTCTGATGCTCCCGTCCTCCATCTCAACCCTCGCAGAATGTGATCTAGTTAGTTGAATAATTGTAACTGGTCCAACCCAAGTGTTTAACAACTTATGTGAAGATGAAGGTATCAACACCAAAACTTTATCACCGACACTAAATGATTTCTCCTTGGAACGCAGATTATATCTGGAGCAATATTCTTCCTGTGATTTTCTTGCATTGTCAGATGCAGTTTCATGAGCCTTTCTCAAACCTTCAATAAGATTTTGTAAATAATCTTCGATTGACCGTGAAGCCGTTGTTGGGAGATTGCGTTCACCAGTCCAAATCTCCTTTATCAAAGATAAAGGGCCCGGTGGTAACCTTCCATAGACCAGCTGAAAAGGAGACACACCAGTGGTGCTATGAGGGACTTCTCTGTATGCAAAAAGAAGATAGGGAAGATGCAAGTCCCAGTCCCTTCCATGTTCTTGTATATTTTTATTTAGCATTTCTTTTAAGGTTCTATTCCATCGTTCTACTGCTCCCATACTTTCAGGATGTCCAGGAGTAGAGAAACGGGGAGATACACCCAACAAATCTTCGAAGGCTCTGGTTAATTTGGATGTAAAGTTTGTTCCTTGGTCAGTACAGATCATTTTAGGGAAACCAGTTTGAGTGAAAATTCTCATTAAGACGTTGCATGTAGTTTTTGCACTGATCTCTTTAACCGGTATTGCCTCGGCCCATCTCGTGCATAGATCTACCGCACATACCACATATCTGTGTTTTCTTCCTGATGGCGGTTCTAATGGTCCGATGCAATCCACACTCCACACCTCGAATGGAGTTTCTGGTCTGACGATGGGTTGTATAGGTATCCTGTCTCTATATGTAGCAGTTCTCCTTAATTGACACTGCGGGCAACTTTCGCAATATTTTTTCACGTCCTGTTTTAGAGTGGGCCAATAAAATGAATATTTTATCCGCTGGATGGTTTTCTTCTCTCCCAGATGACCAGATAGAGGACTTTCATGTGCCATCTTTAAAACCATATCTCTTTTAATTTGTGGGAGCACTACTTGTTTAATATTTTCTCCCCAAATATTTTCCGCGTGAAAAAGAACGTTATTTTCCAAAGTATAAGAGTTGAATTTTCTTTTAGCCCAATCAAAACATCCTTGAAGCGTTTCATCGTCTCTTTGAAGTTGGATGAATTCTGTTAACGATTCCCTTTTTACGTCTGGATTTTCTTGTTGAGAGTCTTCTGTAGTTACTGCTAATATACCACTTGGTATTTCACAACTAATACCCTTATCCTCGTTGTATTCTGAAATTTTACCATCTGACTTTATAACTTTTGATTCGGACGTCTTTTCACATTGTTGATTTTTATGTATGTTGATATTTTCGAGGAGCATTTCGTATGCAGATGAACTTAATAGTAAATCTGAAACAAGTTTCTTTGAAACAGCACAAGTAATTGAAGCACTGTCATGTAAGGCATCGTCAATTTTCATGTCAAAACTTCTTAAAGGTGTAATTTCGTTTTCACCAAATGCAGAAGATATTTCAATTTTGCTTTCACCCTCATAAGGAATATCCTTTACTAAATCTTCGCGTACTACTGATATTTGAGCCCCTGTATCAATTATTCCGTTCAAAACTACATCTCCACACTTGACAATAATGGTTTTTAAATCGTCAATGTGTTTGTGAGCGTTCACTGCTCTTGATACAGGAACAGAAACCTTGGCCGTTAAGACATCAGCCTCTTCATCATTTGTTTTGGTAGATGTTTGAACCAAATTATTTCTAGCTGGAGTAGGAACCCTCTTGCATTGGCGAGTATTCGAACAAAACTTGGACGTGTGGCCAATTTCTCCGCAATTATAACATGTTACCTTAAAAGTAGACTTGTGTTCTTCGTCATTTCGATATGGTTGGTTCCATTTTTGTAAATTCTGAGATGAAAAAAATGGCTTATTCTTGAGCGTCTTCCCTGAAAGGGGACGATTTTGAGTCCTTTCAAAATTTTTATACTTTGGTACAGCTCCTGTATTCTTCTTTAACTCACTGCGAATACTGTCATATTCGTCCAATTTGTCGGCTAGAGTGATTGGAGAAATAAATTTTGCCCATTCATCCAAGAAATGATCCCTCACTTCATAAGGCACTCTTTTCTTTAGTTGGTCTGTAATGATTAAATCTTTTAATCCCTTAAAATCTTTGATATCGAGCCCACTAATCCACTCTTCAAAATAATTCGTTATTTCATAACAAAAATCTTTCCAAGATTTCTCATTCATTTTTTGATGCGTTACGAACTTTTTCCTGAAACTCTCAGGATTCAATTTAAATTTCTTTAATAAAATGCCTTTAATATGCTCATAATTCCCAAAATTCTCTTCTGACTCCCTGCCAATCAATTGTACGATTTCAGATGGTAATAAAGTCAAAAGACTTGTTACCCAATCTTCAATATTTATTTTAGCTCGCTTGGCTTGTCTTTCAAATAGAGATAAATATATTACAATATCATCTTCTTGTACCCGGAATTTCGGCAATAACCTAATTAATTCAAAACATTGCTGCCCACTATTACTAGAGACTGGAGTTGCCTGATGCACCCTCGATTCGATCTCTAATTTTTTTTAAATCAAATTTTATTTGCGATTTTCTTTGTTCCGTTCTATTTGCAATTTTCTCTGTTCCGATTCCATTTGCATTTGCTTCTGTTCCTCTAGTCTCATTGTAATAATCGTATCTAACATGCCTTTCACAAACTCTTCCTCATAAGATTCACTTCCGGTGATAAGGTTTTTAAGATTTATGGTTTTCATTGCGGGAGTTGGTGTTTCTCCTAATTCTTCAGCCAATTTCCATAAATCTTCCTTCCTACCCTTGGCCAAAAATGCCATTGTTATTTCGAATCTATGTTACACGTTGTGACAAATATTACCCTAAATATTTCAATAAAAAAAAATCCGTCACACTAATTTAAAATTACAAATATTCATATGATAAAAATACAATAGAAAATACACCACTTCTTAATAAGAAATATATCCAGATAACTTTTCAAAACATAAGAAAATACAATTTAAAATGGCAATGTCTAAATGAATATATTTTTTAATCCTCAAACGAAATTTTTCTTCGAAGTTCGAAATAACATTCACAGTAATAAGAAAACAAAATTAAATCTGACTTTCAATTTCACAACTAAAATATATGCCTAAAAAATGACAATAATAAGAAAGATTGTACAGTAACTTTACTCGACAAAAAAAAATCGTTTTTAAAAAAATGATTCAAATTTATGACTCAATACGAACAAGGAGTAATCCACTTCCGGTCAGAAAAAACAAAATCCAACTATGGTTCATGATATGAAACACTGATGTGTTTTATTTCATCGCATATACGAAGAAAGTAATAATATATATATAAATACTGACGTATTAAACAAATTACACAAAACATATACTATTTTCCTGGCGGAAACAAAATCTCAATTTAACACTGGCGTGTTACTTTTCTTTTCTCTGGCGAGAAATTAAATTAATTCAAACAATACTTTATAAAATATATTTCAATCATTTGGACCAAAGAATAAATTAATTGATAAATGAACTTTCAAAAATAGCAACCCAAAACGAAATACTTTACAAAATAAACACTGACGTGCTTTTTTTTTCTCTCTCTAGGTGAGATTCGCAACAAATAAAATTTAACACTGGCGTGTTTGTTTTCCTCTTGGTGAGAATAGTAACGACGTAAAAAAAAATCAAATAACCTTTGTCCAAATAATTGAAATTAAAGAAAAAACTTATAATGTAGGAGCATGCATTTACATAATAACAATGAAGCTCTCACCCGTCCGAATCCTGTTGACTGCGCCAGTAAAACTTGTCCAAACATGAGGGTTTTATAATAACGTAAAACGTATGAGTCACCGGTGAGAAAACTTCAAATCATCAGCCAAGATTTTACAGCTGCTACTTTATTGAATTTGCTACAGCAGCACGACACATTTAACACAAATTAATAAACAAAATAAAACTATATACAATCGCAACTTTTCAATACTGCATTTCACATTTTCAGCTGCCGTTCTACCCCAGACATCTTTTTCGTCCAATCTAACCAACATGTCCTCCTTCTCTCCTCCTTTCTCCCTTTCCCTCCTTTTTCTTTGAGTTGAGTTGCCCCAGCTGCTTCTCGTTATTCTTTTAAATCCTAGTGTTGCCACACACGAACACAATTTGAATTTCGAACTTTACTGACATCAATCAGTCTTCTAAATCAATCATTAAAATTGATTTATAAAATTAAAGAATATTATTAGAAAAACGTGTTCTTTTAGAACTTTCAGTCCATCATTTTAAAGAAAATATTAATTTCATTCCAATCAATGCCCGGAGTTACTTCAAGGCTAATGAATATGTGATTTAATTGATAGTTTTAGAACCCATTACTCACGGCGAACCAGCTGGTCTCCAAAGTCTCAAATATTTTATAAATTGGCCATTGGCCATTGATATTTTATGAATTGGCCATTAATATTTTATAAATTGGCCATTTGAATGCATATCCTGTATAAAGAAAGATAATTTATTGAATTAATGATTTAAATATTGCAAACGATCATAGAATCCTTTGCCTTGCATTTTTAAAAGAAAATATCACATTTTATATTTATTTTATTTTATCCAGTCACGTACTGAAAGTTGCATTTCTTTAGATTTAATTTGCGATGATAGTTTTTTTTTTATTTGAACTTCCGTCGTTGTTTTCTTTTTTTTATCCAGTCACGTGCTAAAAAACATGGTTAAAATATTTCTTTAAAAATTTGTTAAAAATAGAAAGTTAAGTTATACATTAAAACACTGATGCCATTAGAAAGTTAATTTTTTAAAATCATTAAATTGATGTAAAAATCATGTTTGTGCGATAATATTTTCGGTAGTTATAGCGGAAAACCGTCGAAATTTCGCTTAAATTTTAATTAATTCAAATTCTAACAAAAAATTGGAAAAAAGGGCTCCGACGTGCACATTCCTGACCTCCAAGGTATACATGTACCGAATTTGGTAGCTGTAGGTCCAACGGGCTGGCCTGTAGAGCCGTGGCCTCCGAGAGAGGCCACGGTAGAGCGCCAACACCCACACACACACACATTGAGCTTTATTATAAGCATAGATATAGATATAGACGAACAAACAGGCAGGTTTTATCTGAATGGGGTTTGCTCAATACTTGATAAAAAAAAATCTTCAAATTTCGCGTAAAGGCTATACCATGAATCATCTATCTAGATAGAAGCGTTTTTGAGTAGTCTCGGTCACAGACAAACAGTTTTATAATATGGAGCTCCCTCAAAATCTCGAGTTCTTTTTTTTCCCTCCAATCATTCTATTTTGTTTATACTAGGTATACGAAAAAGTAAAATTGGGATTGAAATGTCGTATAAAAAATGTCAATAAAAAAAGTCGAAATAAAATGTGACAAATGCCTGTCTAAATCTATATCTATGCTTATAATAAAGCTCAATGTTTGTGTGTGTGTGTGTTGGCGCTCTACAGGCCAGACCGTTGGACCTACAGCTACCAAATTTGGTACATGTATACCTTGGAGGTCCAGAATGTGCACCTCGGAGCCCTTTTTTCGAATTTTTAATTAGAATTTGAGTTAATTAAAATTTAAGCGAACTTTCGACGTTTTTCCGCTATAGCTTCCGAAAATACGATCGCATAAGCATGATTTTTTACATCAATTTAAAGATTAAAAAATTAGCCTTCTAATGGTATCAGTGTTTTAATGTATAATGTAAGCTTCTATTTTTAATAAATTTTTAAAAAAATATTTTGACCATGTTTTTTTGAGCAAGTGACTGGATAAAATAAAAGAATGCCGGAAGTTCGAATAAAAAAAACTATCTTCGCAAAATAAATCTAAAGATATGCAACTTTTAGCACGTGACCGGATAAAATAAAAAAAATATAAAATGTGATATTTTCTGAAAAAATAAATGCAAAGCAAAGGTTTGTATGATCGTTTGCAATATCTATATCATTAACTCAATAAATCTTCTTTATTTACAGTAAACCTGATTGAATTTAGACAGGATATGCATTGAAATCCCGACTTAATGGCATATTTATGAAATCGTTTGCAATATCTGTATCATTAATTTAATACTTTTTTTCCCATTCTCGCTTTCTTTAAAAAAACATATTTTTGCAACATCATCGAAATGTTTTTTTTAATATTTTGGAAGCATAACCGATGGTTAAAACTTACTGATTTATAAAATTAAAGAATATTATTAGGAAAAGATGTACTTTTAGAACTTTCCGTCCATCATCTTAAAGAAAATATTAATTTCAGGTCAATGAATGCACGGAATTACTTCAAGGTTAATGAATATGTGATTTAAGTGAAAGTTTTAGAACGCTTTACTCATGGCGAATCAGCTGGTCGCCAAAGGCGGCTAGTAAATAATAAAAACAAATTTCTTTGAAAAAGTTCCTTTGTCATTAAATTAAAAAGTAAAATAATGTTTTTAATAAAAATCTGGCAGTCAAAACAAAAGTATCAAAGCAGATTAATAAAGTTTTTAGTAAACTCTGATCGTAACCCCACTGAAATATATCTTAATTTTTATATAACAAATATATGACGAAGTTTGTCAGTGTTGTCCATTATTTCTTTAAATGAAGGTATTGTAACTAATTAAAGTTTTTTCTATAGTTTTAATTGGATAATTGCCTTCTTTTAATAACTCATCGATTTTGAGTAATTCCGTAATCGTGGTTATAGCATCGTAAAGATCACTCTTATAAGAACGGAGAAAAAATGCTGGAGGCAATCTTGAAAAGTAGAAAAGTGACTTGTCATCTTACATTTTCTTTTGTATTTATATTAATAGTAATTTTTCACATATTATTAAGATGTATTATTTCTTTGTGTTAACCTACATCTATTTTCTTGCATATTTTCGTGCTTCAGTATTTTTTTTGGCATATTTTTTTTTTATTTGGCCATTTGTATTATATCATTTATTGTTTATTTCCATTAGTATGAGAGCAATTTTGTTCTATTTTTTTGTTTGTATTTTTTCTTTTTGTTTCCCCCACTTTTTTTTTTTTTTTTTTTTTTTTTTTTTGCTTTTGTGCTTGCATTTGTTATATTTGATATTTCTTATACTATCAAATGTGGACTGACTTACGTTTGAAGCGTTTTTGTAGTTTACTTGTTGGCACACAAAGAATTTATGCCTTGAGATTTCAAAAGAAAGAGTCGAAGTTTTTGCTAGTTAGAGAAAATAATTTGTCGTTGCAATGATTACGAATAATTAAAGACTGGCAAAACGACATTTAGATAAGAAACACATGAACGATGTTTTGAGGTATTTAGTACTATGGCATTAAAAAATATGTTATTAAAAGATTCGATAAAAGAATTCGAGCATATTTAAGAAACGGAGACATTGAATTTATTCATCTAGTTTTAATTCATTTGTTTCTGAAAATATGCTTTTTTATCCCAAGCGAGTGCTTACAAATTATGTCATTTTGAAAACAATGATAGTATGTGCTTCTGTCATTTTATTTCATATTTATCAGGAATCGTAGTACGTAAAAACAATTTTATAACAAAGCGCGCAACGCGCTTTTGTCATTTTCAACAAAATAAAAAAAAAACCCATAAAAAATCTCTAAGCAAAGTATTTCATAAAATTTTCAAAACAAATACATTCAACTACTCTAAGCTATCTTGTATATGAAATACGCAAATATAATGTACAATATTTATCTAAAAAATTCAACCAAGAGATGTTGATAGATTCAACATATTTTAGATATTCCTAAATCAGAAAAAAAAATATTTTGGAAATTGTGATTGTCTGTAAGTCTATGAATACGATAAGTTAACAATGTAGAGATAAAATTTCTATTAAAGCTTGAAAGAAAGATCTATGGAAAATCTGGCTGTCTGTCGCTGTGCATGAGAAGTCGAAATAGATGATATTTTGCTTATGACTTTATTATTAGAATTAAGATCGGCGTCCTGGCTTAGGGGTAAGGCATCTTACTCTTGAGTTGGGCGTTCCAGGCTCGAGCCCTGGTTCGGGTATGGTTGTTCTTCCCTTGTGTTCTATACAATGAGTCCCCCTGTAAAAAGGAATTGTGCAAGCAATTGTGTGTATGTGTGCCATCTTCATATGAGCTAGAAATCAGACTTCTACCTTCGGGTGCTCAAGGATCTTAACCCTCAGAAGCTACTGCATCCCGAGTTTACATGGACACGACATCATCATCATTAGAATTGAGAATTTGTACCGAATTGTTGAATAAAAGAGTTAAAACGTTTATTGCCCGAAAATCCACCTAAAAATGTTTTTGAGTTATCACGTCCACAGACCTATAGACAGACTAATCCCAAAAGTGTGTTTTTCGAATTCAAGAAGATCTACAACTGAAGCAATCGAATCCAATTTTTTTTAACCAATTATAATTTTATCCTTCGTATACATATTACCAGAGTGTAAAAATGCATGTTAGTCAAATCAAATTTATTATGTGATCTTGATACGGGTAATGTAGATTTACGTCAAATTTCTACCTCGAAGAAAGTAAAAAATGTACACTAAATCCTCGCCGTTGTAAGTTGAAGCTACACATAAAAGCGCTAACGCATAAGAAAATTAAGAAGTTCCTCTATTTTTTTTTTTTTTACTTTATCTTATTATGTAGTATAGGGAAAGTACAAAAATCGCCAGATTTTGACGAATTAGGCCGATGTTTTAGGCCTCCTTGAGTTCGAAAAACATATGCCCATCTGTCTGTCTTTGATAAAGTTAGCTCAAAAGCTCTTTAATTTAGATGAGGGAAATTTGATATATGGTCTTTATACCAAATTTGTAGATTTCTATCACGTTTTGTACAAATTCTACGAAAAGTAAATCTGTCTGTCCAATTATTCGAATATAATTTAACGAGATTTAACGCAATGAAGAAAGCTGAATAGATAAAATTCGATGCACAAAATTAATATCTATAATCCAGACACCTGTCAAATTTTGAGCCAAATCCAACAAAGGATTGACCGTCTTTCTGTCTGCACTTTCAAAAACAAATAAACAGGATAAAAAATATAAACACGATTGAAAAATGATACGGCTTAAATACATCAAATTTGGTTTGAAATTTTAGAAATCCAAGTTATAGCTCTTGTAATTAAGTTTTTGTTTCAATCGCTTGGGAAAAACATTTCTAAAACACAAATTCGATTTTAGGATACTGTTAATCACATGCTAAGGATTAATCGTAAAATAACTCTCCAAGGATTACAACAGAGATTCAGTAAAAATGATACATTTACGCCAAAGGCTTGCATTTCGTGTAACCCAGAGCCATGCAACGCATTTTCCAAGATAGCACCTAGAGTATAGAGAGTATGTGAGAATGTTTGGGGGAGACCACTCCATCTGTTTTTTTTATAAAAGAAAAAAAATTCTTTCAAAGAATACTTTTTTCCCCGTCTGTATTTTTGGTTTCCGTGCACTACTGATTTTTTTTAAAAAATCTGAAAAGTAGTTTTGAATCGCAAGAACGTCAAAAACTTTGGTAGATAGTTTTTCAATTTTTTTTTTTTTTTTGGTCAAAAGAAAAATCCATCCATATATATAAGACACTAATGTACGTGACACGAAATCTATATATGTAAAACACTGACATACGTGACACAGAATTCGCTGTTATTACTTACTAACCGCTGTTGGCGACCAGCCGGTTCGCCATTGTTAATGCTCGCTAAAATATTCAATTATTATATTATGCAACTGCATCTCACTATAGGTTTTTCAGTAAAATAAATTTAATCTTCAAATTTTGATAGTCATATAATTCACTTATATTATTACATAGACCTTAAGCTATTCTGTTCAGTGTACTTGGCGTCGCTTTCTAACTTTTCATAAGCACCCGTAAAATTCAATTTTAAATTAAAACGGAAATGATGGAACTGCAATTAATATAAAAACGTTTTTTAGTGAATCCATGCATGCCTTTTCGTTAGAAAAATGGGGATTGAAACGAGAGTCTTTCGGCAGTGAAGCCTTTACGAATGTGAACCATTTTCATAATTTATAATATCTCAAAGAATTATTCAGCAAACATTTTACGGATTCAATGAAAAATTCGTTTGTAGTTTTTTTCTGAAGGGATATAAATGCTATCAGTAATAATAAAAAAATTCGGTTTATAGAATTATGAAGTTTAAATTTTCGACAGTTCTTTGATCCTAAGAAATCATATACTACAAAATATTCTTGACAATTCGACTTTTAAATAAATAAAAAAAAAAAACTTTTCTATCCTCTGCATTCAAATCTGACCGCTACCATTTCAACACAAGCTGAGTATCACACTTTCCTCGGTTTAATTTGCAGTAAGAATTTAATCATTCCTTTTGTCAAAGTGACGGCAAAACCCTGGTATACTCATAACGTGCCCTTGCAAGTTAAATTCTACTTTCATTTGGTGAGAAATTAATTGTTGGTAAATATAGTTACCATATTAAAAAAATTCAATAATTATAAAAACTTAATTTATAGGTTAAAACATTATTATCAATACAAAAAAAAATCATTTTTAAGAAGATTTAAAAACAGTTTTGTGCTGCAATATTTTCGGAAATTATCGCAGAAAAATTCTGAATGTTAGTTGATTTTAAATTAATTAAATTTTTAAACAAATTTCGTCTAGGTATATTTTTTTATACTCCAAAGTAAATATGTACATACCAAGTGCGGTAGTTCTAGATCATATGGTGTGGTGTGTAGAGCACTAACACACACACACTCATTCATATACGCAAACACATATTCATTCGATTATCAGTCTTGGAGTAATTCCAAGTATTTATTGGCCTGAAATTGAAATTTTCTTTAAGATGGTGGAAGGAAAGACTTAAAAGAGCACGTTTTAATCTAATAATAATATTCATTTCTTTATAAATCAGTCTGTTTTAATGATATGTAACTTTTGTTTAAAATATTTTTTTAAATATGACTAACAAAGTAAAGTAGGAAAAAATCTAAAATTCTCTAATCATCAATGCATTGTTTGACTCAAGCTACAATAAATGTAATTATTTACCTTATTTAGATTAAATTACGTTAGGTTAAATTATTAAAAAGTTAACAGTACTAAACAATATGTATGCCTATTACTAATTATTTGTAAGTTAACATTGAGCCCGAATTTGTATGAGTATCCTTTATACATTCCATTATGTTTACCGTAAACAAAAAGCTGATTTATTGAATGAATGATATAGATATTGCAAATGTCATAGAAACCTTTGCGTTGCATTTATTTTTTTTAGAAAACATAACATTTTATATTTATTTAATTTCATCCAGTCACGTACTGAAAGTTACACTTTTTTTAAATTTTAATTTGGTGCTATAGTTGATTTATTAGTTTGAACTTCTGTCAATATGACGGCAACACTTTAATAAAAGCTATTTTTTTCCCATTGCTCGTTCATCATTTTTCGTTTGTTGTAAAATTTTATTATTTTGTCTGAAATATATTGTTGAAAAATATGGTTAAAATATTTCTTTAAAAATTCGTTGAAAATAGAAATGTAAGTTATATGATAAGATACTGGTGCCATTAGAAAGATAATTTTTTAAAATCTTTAACTTAATGTAAAAATCATGTTTGTGCGATAATATTTTCGGAAGTTATAGCGGAAAAGCACCAAAATTTCACTTAATTTTCAATTAATTCAAATTCTAATAAAAAATTCGAAAAAACTTCCCGAGGAGCACATTCCCAACCCCCAAAGTAAACATGCATCAAATTTGGTAGCTGTAGGTCCAACGGTCTGACCTGTAGAGCGCCAATACACATACATTGAGCTTTATTATAAGTATAGATCTAGAGTGTGGTAAGAACACAGCCAAATGTAAACATATCAATATAACAAGTTTCTGACTTCTTTTTTTAGCGATTTTACAACTACGCTTAATTTAACACTTTATTAATTAATGAACCTGAAAATATTATTGTAGACAAACACTTCATTCTATAAAAGAAAACTCAATATAAACGAAACTAAGATATAGACGTCAAACAGAAAGTTTCCTCGAACGAGAAAATAGGCAAAACCATTATTAGATGAATAATCGCTATGGTTACCTGCAGAAATCAATAACCATACTTTCCAAAAAAATTAATCTCACAAAAATGATTTTTACATTATTTTAAAACTCAAAAAATTTCCTTTCGGAACTATTTTTTTAAATGTCACCTTTGATTTACAATGTTACGATGCTTTTATTAGGAAATTCAAATTCATCCATCAAAATAAATAATCGTGTGCTGTTGTTGATGTTAAAAGTAAGGTAAAAGAACAAAAAACAATTGCTTTCTTTGGACATTAATTCTAAAATAGGATTTTCCCTTTCAATTTTTATTTCATAATATATACACTTTCAATCTTTATTCTTAATTTTTTGCAAACTTATTAAATTAAATTCATATTTTTGAGTCGTATCAAATAAACTGAAATTTTAAAAAATGTATTTTCTATATTAATTTCTTAAATATTCTCAAAAGTCCACAATCTGAATGAATAAACTGGTCTCCAAAGGTGACTAGTTATTTTTTAAATTTTTAAATTGTTTATCATAAAAATAGGTCTTGAGAAAATATTACAGAACTTTAAATGTTCCCATACAAGTTTGTAAGTAAAATTCCTAATACGTAAATTCAATTCAATTTGGAATTCAATTAAAGTTTTTTTTTTCTTCCAATTTTTAGATATTGATTATAGAATTCTATTATCGGATACCTTAGTAGAAAAATTAAACAAATGATATTTCAAAATTTCAATAAAAAAAAACTTTTAATGGAGTAACGAAGTTATGTGACGTCTGGGGTTAATATGACATTGTGGCATTCTAGACTTCCCAAAAGTGGTCTGTTATAGTGTTTCGAATTTAATAAGTATGGCTTAGTGAATTTTAACAGTATCATAGAAAAATTAGAGCAGGAGGGGACAGAGGAGATATATATATCCCCTGCTCCAAGCTGTTAAAATTTTTAATGTAATTTTAAGAGAAATATTTTAAGGGAGAGAAATTTTTATATCATATTCAGAATACTACTATGCTGCAGACTTACTTATGCTTAAAACTGCGGAGAAGATTTTGTAAAAGTTGAGACTTGAAATCATAAATCATCATTCATTTAGCAACCTCAATTGTAAGCTGTTGAGGATTTAAATAAGATGAAACGACAGGCTCAAAAAGGTTTTAAGGGTTTTCATTTTAGCCTATGTAGCAATATCGCCCTTGGTTTAGTGTTACATTTAACTTCGAATAGATTTTGAAGCCTTCATACCTTCTCGAAGCATGAGGAGAGCAGCTCTAAAGCCTGTGCGAAAAACCACCGCTGATTGTAAGAATAACTGCTTCCATACCATACCAGCCTGAACATTTGATCAGCGAAGAACTATTAACTCATAATATTTTTCCACAAACAAAGATATTGTACATCATTTCTATAATATTGTTTGATATTCTATAATATTTTTATCCATACATCATTTCTATAATATTGTTTGATATTCT
>JAPMOQ010017299.1:420247-438209 GCA_026543055.1 Argiope trifasciata | reverse complement strand
CATCATTTCTATAATAATGTTTGATATTCTATAATATTTTTATCTATACATCATTTCTATAATATTGTTTGATATTCTATAATATTTTTATCCATAAATCATTTCTATAATATTGTATGATATTCTATAATATTTTTATCTCTGCATTATTTCTATAATATTGTTTGATATTCTATAATATTTTTATATATACATCATTTCTATAATATTTTTTTTATATTAATGCGCAGTAAAGATGGCGCTAAAAATTATTCGCTGAGCTCTTTTTTACTATTCGGTAGGTAAAGTTTCGATGAATTGGGCTTTGAACATTACAACACTATGTAAGCCTACAGTATGTAAGCCAAGATTCTATCATTATTCTTCTTCATTTCTAATATGGCAACTTTTTATGCATTTCTTCATCTTTTTTTTTTTTTATCTCTTTCTCTTATTTTCTTTTTCTTTGTGTATCGCATTCAAAGTATAGTAATTTTTCTCGCATACGAAGTATAGTAATATTCAAAAGAATTCGAACTCGAGTTTTGGTCGACTCTCCACGTTTTAGACCTCCCTGAACTTTAGAAAGGAGCTTTTTTTTTCTTTTTTTTTTTTTCTCTTTTTTCATTTTCTGAAAAATGTCCGTATGTGCTATATTTATTTTTGATACAAATAAATGAAAAAGGCTTTGAGCTTGATGGATGAAATTCGACGTACAACCTTCAGATACAATTTTTAAATTTTTTTTAAATTTTGAGCAAAATACATTTAGAGGTAGTTTGTCATTCCGGCTGTGGAAGCAAAAAAGAATAAAAGTTAACATGGTAACTATAAAGCGAAGAGAGTTAAATAGATAAGATTTGATGTATAAATATAATATCTATAGTGTAGATATCTATCAAATTTTGTGCCGAATACAACAATAATTGGTTTGCCAGCTTATACTTTAAGAAACTAGTAAAATGCGATAATTAAAGAGCTTAGTGGTTTATATATGAAATTTGGTATCTCATTTTGTGGTTATAAGTGTAACTTTGTGTAAAATTTTTGTTTCAATCGGGTGAGAAAAATTTGTCTGAAGCACAAATTCAGTTTTCGGATACCATTAACAGTATGCCAACAAATAATATTTAAAAAAAAAAAATCCTTTGCCATAGATGAGATATATTTAGTAAAAATGCCAAAATTCGAGCCAAAAGTTAGTATTTCATAATTATTGCATTCCAACGCCATGCAAGGTGTTCCCTAAGTAAACATCTTTTTTAGGAAAGATGCGAGAAAGTTTTGAGGAGCCTACTCCAACTGATTGATTTGATTTTAATTATAGGAGAAAATGGAGAAAAAAAAATTTGACTTTGACTCTAGTTGTACCATTTCCTTATTTATACTTTTGAATCCTAGTCTTAACACCAATAACAAATTCCGATGTAATAAAATGATTGTTTAGACATATGTTTGGAATATACCTTCTAAAAAAGAAGATTATTGAAAATTAATCAATATTTCATTTCAAAGATTTCTTTATTAAAAAATCTTAAATTGTTTTGCTATCAGAGGGTTCAAAGTTAGTAGAGGCCCCCACTCCAAAAATAATAAATAAATTGAAAAAAAAAAACAACCCACCACTTTACAAGGGGCTTGATACACGTTAAATTCATCGGATCAAATGTTCTCCCGTTGTTGTGGTGTGTAAAATTGAAGAGGATGTGCCAACACAGGCGTCATCCTCTTCATCCAGCCATGGTAAAAAAGTAAGACTACCACCCCAACATAGGTTTGTTAAATTAAAATATATTTGAAAGGAACATTAGAAATTACGAAACTAAATTAAACCTAGAAAGGATTTCACAATTCTTTTATGATCGATTTTAATAAAGACATGACTTAAAAAAATACGCTTTTCCTTAAGCAGCACATTACCAGGTATCGGTATACATTACTTATACCAATACCTCGAAGAAATTTGAAGTTTCATATTCTACAATTTTAACATACAACAGACATCTCCTGCACAAAATCTAAAAAAAAGAAAAAAAAAAAAAAAAAAATCCCCTATAAAAAACTGTTTTTTTTTTTTTTCTATATTCCGATCTGGCACCTGAGTTTTAGTGCCTCTCAAAATTCATAGCTGATCAAAGATTTTATTGCGGTTAATTCATTTATATATTTGAAGCCCAAATATTTGACGCACTTCTGATCGTCTCTTATCCTTTTATTAATGTAAAAGTAGTAAATCTGTCATGTATGTGTTTTTAGCTCGTTATTACGCACAGAAATGTAACACTTTTTCAAAATTACCAAATATTTTCTAAAATGTTAACATAATTTTAGGATCATAAAGTTTTTGACATAAATATTTCAGTCAGATGTCAGTCATAAAATTGTTCCATGAAGGAAATTCATTTTCTTATTTGTGTAATATGTTAATCGTCTAAAAATAATAGAATCCGACTTTTCGTTATAAAATACATTGCCCGAGGGCACGAATTTGAAGCTTCCGGTTTCGAAATTCCGGTTTATATCCGACGCAGGTTAAATGTCAATCAACATGTTGACGTCACAACGGCAAGGATGGCGGTTCATTGTGAAAACAAGAACTAAGGAGCAACAGCTGTTGCTCTGACTCAAGTAAACATAAGCGATGGAATTGAAGTAGTAATCGGAATTTGATAAGCAAAATGGAGATACATCCGGACTTTGATGCAGGAGAAGTTGCGCGATCAGTTGCGTTAGCTGTAACTAATCTTCACAATCGGTCCGTGTCATCCGACAGTGGGAATGATGATACACCTCTTATTAGAAACAGGACAGACATGAACGTTAATTCTGATTCCTTCGAGACTGGAGACAGAAGCGGTTTAGTATCTTCTAAAAAATCATGGAGAAGTAAGTTTAATTGTATAAGTAAAATCGTTTTCATAAGTGTTGAAGTATGAATGTTGATAGTTTTAAAATCATTATTTACTGACTGTCAAACATTTAAAAAACATTAGTTATCTTCTTAACTTTAATCAAATATTGCTTTTAATTCATCTTTCAACAAATATTTCTATTAAAACTGTAAGTTCTATTTACCATATGTTAGTATCTTTTGCTAGACAATTCTTTTAAACAATAAAACTAACAATTATTTTCAACATATATTGTTGTTCATGTATCAAAATACATTTTCAGACATTATTTTACTGACTTTTTGTAACTTGCATTTTTTTTTTGTAATGTTGCCATGTTATGAATATTGAAATTTACAGGAATTATTAATTGGTATGCTTCCTTATTATATAAAAATAATTTTTGAAGCTAGTTTTGAATTTATTCTTAAAATAAAGCTGCTGCTGATTTATATTACTGTTGTCATTTTACAACCTTTAATGGAATATTTTGTTGCAATTATAAAGAAATTTTTTCAACTGACTCAATCTTTCTATTTGTTTTAAAAATTGAAATATGGCCAAGCTTTATTTTTTGTACTTTATATAAATATTT
This sequence comes from Argiope trifasciata, assembly GCA_026543055.1. Taxonomy (NCBI): domain Eukaryota; kingdom Metazoa; phylum Arthropoda; class Arachnida; order Araneae; family Araneidae; genus Argiope; species Argiope trifasciata. The sequence goes on along the minus strand of JAPMOQ010017299.1, from coordinate 434,744 downwards.
GAATTTCCTTTAGTATAAATTAGCACTATTATTTCTTAAAAAAAAATTTTTTTTAAACATATATGGTTAGCAGAAAAACTCTTCTGCAATGTGCAAACATTTTACCTAACTCAAAATAAAGCTCTTTATAAAGCTGATGTTAAATATTCAGAGGAAAACAAATCTCTGTAAATTGATAAAAATAATTTTTTCAAAATCTTTAACTTTTAAGGAAGGTAAATTTTTATTTCTCATTTGTAATAAGCATGTATCAATCATGTAAAATGTCAAAAATATTACAAGACATTTAAATAATTGCACAAATAATTTTAAAAATTGATGAATTTTGTTTCTTAGAATTATTTTCATTTAAAGCACAAAAATTCATTCATTTTAATTTAATGAGAATCATTCATCCATTTAAATATTAAGACATTAATAAAACAAATTTTTCTCTCATTACAAAAGATGATGATTTGGTTATGAGAGAGAAAAATTCACCAATATTTATAAATAATGGTAATTCTTTGAGCATAGAGTTTATCGTGTAACTTAGAAAAAAGAGGGAGAGGGAGGGAATTGAAACCTTGAGTGACTGATCAAATGATTCAGATTTTTTGTAGAGACCTAAAACTTGCAAAAACATCACTTTACTACCAGAGAAAAAAAAAGTAATTGATGATTCTAATAGTTTTATATTGATTTAAGAAGTGACAAAATTTCTGTTCCTCTTAAAAAATGCGTAAATTTTTTTAAATAATATGCTTTTTCAAATCAAAATAAAATAAATGGTTTTATCTTTTTTGAAGCTGAGAAAAATATACGAGATTAATAACTGTTCAGATGTATAATTACGGATCACAGTAGATAAACCCACAGTTTTTTTCTAAACTGAGCTAGACATCATATTAAAATAAAAATATTCAAGAATTAAATTGGATTTTAAAATTGGGTTAAAATATTATTAACTTAGTTAACAGGAACTTTTCATTTTAGTTTTGAATACTTCAAACCAGAGACAGAGATAATTTTTTAAAGTCAGAATATGATAAAATTTAAAATTTAAAGTTTTTATTTCTTTAAAACTTCTGAATGTATATTTTGAGGGTAATTTTTGTAAATGATGGCATTATTTACTTGCTCCTAAAATAATTTGGGTGATCATTTCATGTAGAATTCTTATATTCAAAATTTGTATCAATATTATTCTTTGATTGTTTTGCATAAATATGGGATTTGAAATTATTCCGAAAATTATTTTTTTTCTCTTTGTTTGCTTACAGGGTATTTCAGCAGCATACCAGCTCGCTATGTCTTGACAATATTAGGTTTCTTAGGATTTTGCAATGTATATGCTTTAAGGGTAAATTTAAGTGTAGCATTGGTAGCCATGGTAAATATAAATGAAACTAATAAGGCTGAGGAATGTGGTGGTCATCATGCTAATGTTTCTTCAGCTATGAAGGTAAAATATATTTAATTTATTTGTTATATTCTGCAAATGTTTTTTAAAAACTTGTCAGGATATCTACATATGTTCTGATTATAAGGATAGGAAATGATATCATAGAATTCCTAAGTAATATTCATTGAGTTTATACAAAATCAATTTAATTTGCTACATTCTTTAATTTTTGCATATTGCTAATTTTTTAACAAAAGGAAATGATTTTAATATATGTATTATATACTTGAAATTTTAATAAAGTAAACTACATATTTATCAAATTTAAAAAATAATAATAAGTATATATAAAAACTTAAATATAAAATTCCTTGTTTGTTATTATTGTCTAATTTGAGAGAAAAGCAAGGTATTCACTTTTTCTGTTGGTTAAATTTACACATCAATTTCGATGCTCTTAGAAATATATTCTATTAAGCTTATTGTGAAATTCCATAATACTGCGCCTATGTTGATATAAGACTTATTCTATATGAAAAGGGTGGATGGTTAAGACATTTCTAACCTCATTAATAATTTCTTTCCTGTGATGGTCTCAGATTATTGTTTGTATTAATTGTATTTGATTTAATGCTATTTATATATTTTAGTTTTGACAGTTTCATTTTTGATTCTATATTTATTCATTTTATTTGGGGTTTATATACATATTTTTTTTATATAATTTAATTTGTATTGAAGAATAATTAACATACTGTAATTAATACCAAATATTTACTTTTAAAGTCAGAATATGATAAAATTTGGAATTTAAAACTTTTATTTTTTTTAAACTTCTGAATGTATATGAATGTCACAAAAAGATTATGCGGTTTTTTTTAATAACCACTCTTATAAAAATCAATAATTAACCCTTAATTTAATAGTTTTCTTTTACTTCCTAAAAATATATAATTAGTAAAAATTCTTTTAAAACAATTATGCATTCATAAAAGATTAGACTAGAATCCTGGTATCCTGATTTCATTTTGTTAATTTTCATTTGTTTTAAGTGTGGCTTATACCAATGCCATTTTATTTTATGTATGATAAATTTTTCTCTAGAAAACAGAGCTCCAAGATATTTATATTAGTGCCGTATTCTTTATAAACATACAAGAATAAGTTTCATAATTACTCCAAGTGGTTTAAATATGAATGATAATACACTTCATTGACTATTGTAATTATACCTATGTTATAGCCCATTAATGGTTCTCATGCTAATTTAGGGATGGTTACTTTTCATTTGCCTATCTTCACATTCATTTATCTCTCTCGCTATCTCTTTCTCTTAGAGATTGATATGTTCCTAATCTTTTAAACAATTTTCAACTGGTATATTCAACTCTCATTAACCATATTTTGAAAGGCTGCAGTTGCCTGGTTGGTAGAGTGTCAGTCTCGTAACCAAAAGGTAACAAGTTCTGTCCTCCTCTCGGCCAAAGACCGCTGTGTTGGCTAATAGCAGTTGGGACACGTTAAATATGTCGTGACTGCAAAGTCCTCCAAGTTCCCATAACAAATTATTCCTCTGGGGATACTGAATCAGGAATGAGTTAATCTCTAGTTTGGATCGTAATTCTGACTTGCAAAGGGATGAATGAGTTTGACTGCGCCCTAAAAAGGGTTGTGTCGCGTGTTCAAGCAATGTCGTACTTTCACCTTAATGGTGCTTGTTTACAATGAAAGGTGCACACTTCTGCCTTAATTTGAAAGAGTAAATCTCATTTGGCTTGGCATGACCAAGTGGCATTGGACCGACCCAACCATATTTTGAAGTGAAGGCATCATTTTTAATTTTTTATCTTTTATTTATTTTAGAAATAAAGCAAATAATAATAAATATATATATTGGTATTAAAAATATCTTATAATATTCAGTCATAATATAATTTAATATTTTCTGAATTATATATATATGAAAAATATTTTTATCAGGAAGGAAATTTTATTTTAAAATTGTCTTAATCTTGATATTTTTAATACAATATGAAAGAATTTTACAGAAACATATGCTTTTAATTAGTGCAGGCATTAACAAATTATGTCCTACTTCTTGCTGATTCTAATATTTTTAGCAATGTTTTTAATCCCAGAAATATTTAAAAAGGCAAATCACTGGAGGAAACTAATGTTATTATAAAAAAAAAATTAAAATTTTTACATAGTATATAAAATATATTTTTATATAATATATAGAAATTTTTTTTTAATCTATAACAAAGCAATAAATATTACACAATGAAAATAAATTATCAGGAAAAAAATTACAGATCTGAATTGTTTTCTATGCTAATATTTCATTCTAAAATAACATCCTATAAATAATTAAAATAATAAATAGTCTGGGAGTTGTCTATTAAGTATTTAAAAAAATTACAGTTTATAACTAATTTATTTTTTAGTAAGAGAGGGGGAGAGGACAACTGTTCATACTTACTGGATAAGTATAACTCACCATGACTCTTTTTATTAAGAAAGTAATATTTTGAGAATTTTAAATCTTTCTCTGCAATTTTCTATTAATATTATTCCAATTTTTTTATCTGCTTAAAAACCTGGTAATAATAGCTATTTTTCTTATTGATTAGGATTTCATTCTTATGAGACATTAATATGATTTGTAATCACTCAGTAAATAATTTTATAACTCTGCTTTATTGTATTGTCCTACATGTAACATATAGATTTGTCTTTAAATATCATATACGCTGGATGGAATTAATTAAATTGCTTTATATTCTTAAACAGTTAGTTAATTTGTGACATCAAGATTCTGTAACATCACAAATGATTAAAATGGAAATATATTTCTTATCTTCTAATAACATGAAAAGAATGATAAATCTTCTTTTTTCAACAAAATCCTTACTTTATGAGTCTCTGTCAGATTTCATCTAAATTTACTATTTAAAGATTATCTATAATTTATTGGAAAAACTTCATACATTTAACAATGTGGCAAAGTCAATCTCTTCATTTACATGCTTTTTTTTAAGCAAATGCCAGTAATTTAGCTACAAGATAAGAGCAGAAATATAAATAACTTTTTTTACTAGCATGATTGAGCTATGATAATGTTATATTGTTTGCCTGCTCACTAAAGAGCTACTTTATGACAAAGTCAATCTTTCTACACAAGGGTTAAAACATGTGTCAGTAATTCAGCTGCTAGGTATGAGGAAAATAAGCATTTTTTTTTTAATGCTGGTATGATTCGTTTGTAAAATGACAGCTGTTAATAAAACTGTTGATTAAAATCTGGATGAATCCTTTTATTTTTAAATACAAAGACTGTTTTATACCTATCTATCCAAATTATAGTTTAACCATCTTCTGATAGCCATGATTATTTCTCTACAAAATATTATTTTTGAATGTTACTTAAATATCAGTAAAAATTAAATGCATATAATATATTTTTATTTACAATAGCATAGTGAATTTGACTGGAATTCTGATGTGCAATCTGATATTTTGGGAGCCTTTTTTTATGGCTACATTTTTACTCAAATTCCTGGTGGTAGGATGGCTGAAAAATTTGGTGGTAAATGGCTGTTTGGATTAGGTGTTTTATGTACTTCAATATTAACTCTGCTGACCCCTATTGCTGCTAGATGGGATGTTAGTGCATTAATAGTTCTAAGAGTGTTAGAAGGACTTGGTGAAGTAAGTTTATTTTTCTTTTATTTATTTATGTCTTTCTGTGAAATCTTACTTAATTAGATTTAACTATGAAATTTTTTAGTTACCTTTTTCTAATATGTGAAGTATTACACTGCAGATTTTATTAATCTGTATACGGCCAGTTCTTTTAAATGATTAAAATTTCGTCTCTTTGCATAAGTGATCTGCTGGATTTCACCATGTTGCTAATTTTATTTCTCTATTTCATTATATGATAAATTTTATGCTATGTTGTTGACAAGTATGAGTTGATTATCCTATAGATGTCTGAAAGAGCAAGAAATCACAGTAAAGATACGAAAAGAGAATCTATTACACGAGGAATTAGGGAAAATATTTTTATTAATTCTTATTTTCAATATTAATTATTTATTTATGTTTATTTTCCATCATATTTTAAAATTTTAAGAAAACAATTCTCTTGTCTATATTGATTTTAATTCTTAATTGTGTGATCATTCTATTACAATTCTGTAAAATAGTAGAAATTTTGTAAAATTTTAAAAACGATCAGAAAGACATTAAAAATAATTCTGAAAAATTACTTAATTAAACTGCTTATCTTAAGTTTAAATGTAATCTACTGAAGGTAATAAATCTGCAAAATTATATCAAAGGCAAAGAATGCAAGTATCATGAATATGTAAAACTTTTCGGCAAAAGATAAAGAAATTGGAGAATTCACACAATTACAGTAAATAGTTTATTATTATGCATGATAAACTTTAAATTAATCTTGAAACGGACAAATAAAAGATATATTTTATATCAGTTCTGCAGATGAAATAGTATAGTATAGATATTTTAAATAAGAAAATATTTCATTTACAGTTCATGGATATAGACTTTTCTAGGATTATATTCTCAGCATATTTTACAGGATATATACTACAAGAAGAAATATTTAAATACTTTAAAATGGCCATGACAAACATTTTTCAATTAGTTAATCATTGGTTTCTGCCAAGAATTCAACTGTAATTTTAAAATGTCAGTTTTATGATAGTATGAAAGTCTGAACATACTTCTTTAGTCTTAAAGAACATACTTCTTTAATCATCCAATGCAAAACTGTGAAAAAAGTTTTACAGCATAAAGTTCGTGTATTTGGTTGTTTACTGCATATTGTTTCAAAATCTAACTGAAATATATCAAATATTGTTTAAATTGTTTTTAATTCAAAAATATTTAAATTTTTCAGGGTGTTACATTCCCAGCTATGCATTCTATGCTTGGTAGTTGGTTGCCTAAATATGAAAGGAGCATGTTATCTACTATCATCTATAGTGGTGCACAAATAGGAACTGTGATATCTCTTCCCATTTCTGGATTGCTTTGTTTTTCTGACTTTCTTGGAGGGTGGCCTTCTGTTTTCTACGTTTTTGGTGAGAACAACTTTACTAATTAATATTAATTTAATTTTTCAGAAGATTTTTTTAATTAAATCTTATTTTGATTAATATATAGTGGTTTGCTTTAAAATATTTGAATATTCACACAAAGTAAAACATTGTTTTTATTTTGCCTCCGTTTCAGATGAAAAAAACATTTAAAACATAGTTAACTATAGTACAATAATGCAGTATCCATTTCAAACCTGTGAACATTTTAAAAATCATTCCACTAATAAAGAAAGTTATATTTCAAGCCAATAATTATGTTTAGCAATAATTGCTATTTGTTTCTACTACTAATAGAGATAGGCCGGGGTAGCCTGGTTGGGTAGGGTATTGGATTTGCATCCCTCGGATTGTGAGTTTTGATCCTATGATCTTCTACCATTGCTGAAAATTTAAAAGGAAAGGATTCTGCTTAATAACTATTTAGTTTACATATTGACTATAAAAGTGTATTTACAATATCCAGAAAATCAGAACATATATGAACTTTAATAGATTGATGAAATGAAACTGTTCTCCATTGGGAAAACATTATGTACACAATAAAGAAAACTGTAATAAGACTGTTTAAATAATATGACTTTAATGTCTGACGATTTAGAAGAATTATAGGTATGAATTTATATCCAATCAATTTAAATAAAACCAATATAACTGGTGAATCAGCAAGTCATCGGAAATGCCTAATCTAACAAAAAAAAAAATGTATCAGGATAAAAGTATCCTTTTATCTTGCCTATAAGATAAAAAGTTAACCTGTGAACATTTTAAATTAACTTTCTTAGTGATTAATTTTTTCTCACTTTCCAAGATATAACATCCCCTTTATGAACCTTGCATGTATTTTTACTTTTTAATACATTCAAGTAAAACAAAAAGAAAAAATCTGATTTTTTTTTAATTTGTGAGAAGAAATTTAAAATTTATTTTTCATTTTCTTAGTAAACTTTCAAAAATTAATCTTTATGGTACATGAAATGACCACTTGTAAATTGATAATTTATTGCAATTTTTTTCTTTTTCCTATTAGAAATAGATTTTTAAGTTGGAATTATTATGTTGACTAGCATAATAACTAGTACAAATAAATTGATATATATCAACTCATTTGTAATTATAAACAAATTATATTAGGAATTATATATACTCTAAAGAGAAAATTATATTAACCAAAAACAAGATACCAATAGTATACTGAAATGATATTAAATAAAGTTCCAAATGAGGGAAAAAGTGAAACATATTTATAATATAAGAGTATATATATTTTATAAATATGTAATGCTGCATCTATTTAATATATTATAAATTGCATTATTACTTTTGATATATAATTCAGACATAAGTTAATTTGTGTATAGTGATACAGATGACATGAAAAGTTTCTTTCAAAATTATTTTGTTAGAATTTTATTGATAACACAATTTTAGAGATTCTTATATATATATGCTTACTAATTTATTTATTCAAAAATAGAGTAGTACGTTTTAAAATCGACAATTTTAAAAGCTTTTTTTTAAATGGAAACTTTTTATGTGAAAGAAATAAAAATCAGTGAATTTTGAAGATAATTATGTTTTAAATTATCTTTGATTTTTTAAAAATTATATTTCTTAAAAAATTATTCATGTTTACTGAGCCTGAATTTTTATTTTAGGCACTCTTGGTTGTATATGGTTTATATTCTGGGTCATTTTTATTTATGAGACACCAGAGAAACATCCTCGCATATCACAAGCAGAACTGACTTTAATTCAAACTGGCAAAGTCGAAAACACTGAGGTACTTGCTCTTTTTGATGTTAAGTAATGTCCCAGTTCAATTTCACTGCTAAAACAAACTTTAGTATAAAATATTTTAATATTAACTATAAACCTTTTTGTAGAGCTTTTTTTTTCTATTAATGTGTCAATTAAATCTCCTTGTGACAATGAGAATAATTTAATTTTGACACAATATTTTTTGATTTTTTTATTATCAGCTCAACAGCATTCATCATGTACACCCAAATTCAGAAGCCGTTACAATTTTGTGTCTTGAAATATATTTTTTCATCAATTTTTTTTTAAAGGTTGCTTGCATATATTTTGGAAACTTTTACTCTGATTAAAAATATACAAACTATAATATTGAGCAAATTTGCTCAATATTATAGATAGAAAATTTATATCTTGAAAATGTTCACTTTTATTTCAATTTATATCTAGTACCAATGAAATTTTGACGTTAAAATCATTCTGTAAATAAAATAAATAGGAATAATTTTAAATTATTTTAAGCTTTTCTTAAACGAAATGTTATTATTTGATGAATACATAATTATTTATGTTATTATCATTCCATTTTGATGCTTGGTTCAGTTTCTTTATTTTCCTCCTTAATTCTCCTAACTGTCTTATCATCATCTTTAAAGAATATCTAATCAAAAGGGAATAAATAATAATGTAACTATCTTATGTCCTAAAATTCAAGGGGGAAGGGACAGAACATACTAAATAGAACATCTTTCTAGTGATTTTTACTTCCAGTAGCAGAGGAATGAGGAATATGAATTTTAAGCAATTAATTCTGTATTAGAAAATGCTTTGTTTTATGCTAACATTGTAGATAAAAAAAAAGGGATTTTGAAATTCTTAATAAATCAATAAAGGTAGCATGTTTAAGAAATGGTATTCTTTCTGCATTTAAAGATAGTTGTTCATTGGCTGAGTGATAGATTTCACTGAGATAATACAACATTGATTTAAAAAATACCTAATATTGTATGGTCATAAACTACGGGGTTTTTTTTTTCCTCCTAAAGCAATTTTATGATACAAAATAAAATATTATTGAGTAGCTTTACATTTATTGAGAATTAAGAGAAGATGAATCTTGGAAATTTAAAGCTTTCTTTTTTATTTATTTCTTGAGAATATTCAAATTTCTCATTAAAAAAGTCAGTCACATTTTTGTATGCCATTAATTTATGTTTGATTTATCTGTGTCATTGATTAGTTTTAAGTTTTCTTTAACATATAAATGCAGTTGATTATTTTTTAAATAATTTTATTGATTTAAAATAGCATTTATAATATTATTATTTTAATACAATACTTAAAAAGTTTATAAAATTTTATATTTATTTTCTGACATTTTTAGGTTCCCCCAATTCCATGGAAGAAGGTTCTTACTTCTGTCCCTGTCTGGATTCTTATGATAACTCATTTTGGACAAAACTGGGGATTTTATACATTTTTAACTGAACTTCCAACATATCTGGGTTCAATTTTACACTTCGATATCAAAAGTGTAAATATGTATTTTTTTTTTGCATTACATAATTATATTACTCTGTAATTTTCCCCTTTTTTATTTCTTTCTTATATTAAATTTTTAATTTTGATTTTGACAACTTTTTAATGATTTTACCTTAAGATAAGAAAAAGTTATTATATTTGAAAACCATAAAAATATGATTTTACTGATCATTAATTGTGTTCTTATTCTCTTTATATTCTACTGTATAAAAAAAACAATTTAAAATGTTTCAGTTAGCATTATTGATCGGAAATGCAAGTTACATTTATCGGTCTTAATTATGTCATTTTTATATGTGATTCCTGTTAATGAGAAAAAAACTTTAAAAAATCCATATGAATAAAATGACTATGTAATAATATATGAATAAGTTTCAAACTCTATTTCAGTTATTTTAATATTTTTGTTATATTTTGCTTGGTTAATGAAGCTTAACCACTTAATATTTTACATGAAAGGAAGAAAAAAAAATGAGTTTTATACTTTCTTGGTTGTCTAATGCGTATTATTAAAATCTTACTGAAAATATTTTACATTTTGGCATTTATGAAGAATTTTTTTATACTGACATTTTTTAGATTAAATACTACAAATATATAAATTTGTATTTAATATTAAAATGTCTTTAAAAATACATTCAATTTGTCTGTTTGTTTGAAAATATTAATAAATTGGGGGTAGAATAATTAGATAGAGTGGAATGATAGAATTGTTTCTTTAAATCCTGTAACTTTATTTTGCTTCAATTGTAAAATTTGTCCTGTATTTTTAAATTCTTATTTGATTGTTGTATTCTGGAATCTATTTGATTCAATCATATGTAGTTATGTGTAAACAATTCTGAAAAGCTTTGAAATTCTTTATTAAAATGACATTATATTTCAGTAGCAAAGAATTTGTTTTGCCTAAAGCCTCTAATTAAGTTAGTTTATATATATATATATATATATATATATATATATATATATATATATATAATAACTTAATCATAACTTATTCAAATGAATATTTATCCCTCCAAAGTTACTTTGAATACCATTTTGTGATTTATAATTAGTAATTCTATGAAAAAAGATATTATATTCATTCTTTTATTTCATTAACATATTTAATTTTTAAAAATGATATTCAGTAAATCTAGCCATTATTATGATTTTGTTACTTATTTTCTGATAGTATAGCCAAAAATGTTATATAGAAAGTAATTTAATTTTTAATGTTAATTTTTCAGTCAAGTTATCTTTTTAAAATTACTTCTGCATGAACATGAGGGATTATATTTTAATGATTTATATTTTGTCACTTTGAATTCTTCACTGCCAGAATTATTATTCTTTTTTGAAAAAAATAATTACTGATTAAAAGAATTATTTTTCAGTAGTTGAACTGCAATATTTAATTAATATTTTTAGAATGGCTTTCTGTCTGCCTTGCCATATCTACTCTACTCACTTGTTAGCTGGGTTGTAAGTTATATAGCAGATAACCTCAGACGGAAAAAGAAATTTTCAATAAGTGCGATACGAAAATTCTTTAATAGTGTTGGTAAGTTTTTATCAATAAATCTTTTAGATTTGAAAATTTTGTTTTTTTTTTAAATTTCTCCTATTTATTTTATTTTTTTAATGGGGGAAAATGTTAATCATTATAAAACATTTTGCTCATAATTTCTTTTATACGTGAAATATTATACATATTATTATATTTTATACGAAAAATATAATAATATGAAATATTATCACAATATTATAATTATAAATATTATAATTATAATATTGTGAGTGATGTTAATAATAAAATATCAACTTATTTTCTTCCCTCTTTTTGGTTAGTGAGTTGAAAGTTTCTATTCCACTTTGCCTGAACTTATAGAAACACACATGTATACATACACAAGGAGTGAGTGACTGGAGCACTATAACAAATTATCAAAAGTGTTTACAATAAAAATATTGGCATATCATCCCTTGTTATGATTATTTATTACAAAAGAGATTAACACATGCTGAAAAAAAAATGAATTAACATTATATATTTGACTATAGGTATAGAGGTAAATAAGCAATTTTTGAGACATGTGAAACATCCTAGGAATTTTTTATATCTGTTAAAAACAGACTGTGATTGTGACCTGCAAGAACGAGATATTTCATGGAAGAAATTCTATAGAGATCAGATATCCTGAAAAAAAAATGATATTAATCTTGTCTGATTAATAACTTTCTTTTTTGTTTCATATAAAGAGCCTCATTTCTGATAACAATAATTTATTCTGAGAATAATTGTGTTGAATTTCTATATCTTGACTGAATGAATTTGAAGCTTGTGTCCATGCTGCTATCTAAATGTGTTTTTCACAATGATTTGCATATCTTCTTTAAATTCCTAAAATTTCTTGGTTTGCATTATTGCATTTTGTTACTTTATGACTTAGTTACTACTCCATCTTTTGTTCCATTGCTTGATTTTCGCCCATGATTTTTGAGATAATAAGTGCTCATTTAAGGGAGTTCCATTTCCTGTGCAAGTTTGTATCACAAATTTTTTAATTCTTTGTCTGCCTCTATATGTGTGTATAATATTTTCATTTATTTGCATTTAAAATCTAAATTTGTTTTTTTTTTTAATTTTAAAGAACACTGTAACTTTAATTCTTTAATTATGATGACTTGTTTTTATTTCAGTCTCTAATTTCTGTAGATTTCATTTTCTAACATTGAGTTACCATAGCATATTAAAAATGACATGCCTAAAATAAATACTGTATTTATTGTATTTTGGGGGAAGAAAAAGCTCTTCTTGATCTCATATAATCTCCAAATGACTTCTTTTCTATCTTAATAACGATACTGATAGAATTGTTCCTGTCCTTTGTGATCAACAAAGGAATTTAAAATGATTTCAAACATATATTTTTGGCCTGATAAAGAATGATAAAATCTGGTTGATGTTACAAATCATATCTTATAATGACACATATGCACATTTTTTATTTAATATACATTCTAATGCATGTTTACAATACATTCTAATACATATTCATTGTTATGTTTTTTGATAAATATTGCCTGTTATTCATTCTGAACATGTATTACATTTACTGTGTTATTATTATAGGATTCTTTGGACCAGCTGTTTGTTTGATTGGTGTAATTTTAGTTGGATGCGATTATGTTTGGAGTGTAGTATTTCTTACTTTAGCAATGGGTTTTAATGGATGCACGTATTCTGGCTATATGGTGACTCATGTTGACATGTCTCCTGATTTTGCTGGTAATTATAGTATTAATAGATTTCTTTCTATCTGATTTTATCTATCTGTCTGTTTTTTTATTTGTTTTCTTTAATCTTTTTTATTCCTTTTTTAATCTATAATTTAATTTTTCCATATTAATTTTTGGTTTGCTAAAAATCTTATTTTACAAGTATGTAAGCATTTTATAAAAGTTAAACTACATTTTGTTATATAGTGTATATATAATGTAATTAACCAATATTAAGATTATTTAAAAAATTCTTTCTTTTAATTTATATTTGAATTGATCTAATTTTAAATTAATAATGGTATGTCTTTACAGTGTTCTTAAACTGAATCATTTTTCTTTTACATATTTATAATACATTAAATAACTCTTGAAATAAATCCATGATTATTATAATTTTAATCACAAAATAATTATAATTTAATGTCAACTGTATATATATTTTTGAAATTTAAACTTTTGAGGAGGGTGGTGTAAAAAGATAAATGCTAAAAATCATTGCTGTGAAATTATTATATTAAATGAATTGTTTTTCATTCAATATTTTATATATTAATTACATAGAAAGCATCAAGAAATCTATCAGTTTTTCAAATTTTAGTTTCTTTTTTATTATAACTGATTGATGTTTTAAAAAAATCTTTTTTAGGCACATTAATGGGAATGACAAATGCTTTTGCTACTTTAGCTGGATTCTTAGCTCCTAAAGCTGTTGGGAAGTTAACCAAAGATAATGTGAGTAATTCTTTCATGGTCATAATATGGTGATTATTATAAAGGATTTATCTATTTAAAAGTTCTTTAGTTGCCATTAATATGTTGGTAATTGTAAATACAAATTTTCAAACCTAAATTTATTCTCTGTATCTATGAAAAGGAATATTTTATCTGATTTTTCATGAATAAGACAAATTTTTTTAAGAGCAAAATAAACAAGCTTTTAAAAGAGAGATGAAATCTTATGTAAGAAAGTAAAACCATAGATCAGTACAAACTATAGAATGATGCAGAAATATTTCTTTCAGAGAAATAATAATTTGAAAAAAATTAAAAAGTTGTGTTCAAATTATTTGTGTTATATCATATTCAAATTAATTATTCAAAGATGTCATTTTTTTATATATAAACCATATTTCAGTTATAATGAAATGAAAATCTGCTGATATTCATCATGAGATTATCTGAAGGATTATTTTTTTATTCCAAACTACTGTATGCATTTTTAGAAATTGTCATTTATTAGAAATGGCTAATGAGGAATTATAAGCTTAAATTTGAAATATAAATAAGCATTTTTTAAAATTTTATTTTGGTTTTCACATAATTAACATTATAAACTAAAAATGTGAGATATATAATAACAATAAATTTTGATATCTTTTTAATATAGTGATTTCCATCTCATTATAATGCTGAGCTA
>JAPMOQ010017299.1:408194-419847 GCA_026543055.1 Argiope trifasciata | reverse complement strand
ATATATATATATATATATATATATATATATATATATAATAACTTAATCATAACTTATTCAAATGAATATTTATCCCTCCAAAGTTACTTTGAATACCATTTTGTGATTTATAATTAGTAATTCTATGAAAAAAGATATTATATTCATTCTTTTATTTCATTAACATATTTAATTTTTAAAAATGATATTCAGTAAATCTAGCCATTATTATGATTTTGTTACTTATTTTCTGATAGTATAGCCAAAAATGTTATATAGAAAGTAATTTAATTTTTAATGTTAATTTTTCAGTCAAGTTATCTTTTTAAAATTACTTCTGCATGAACATGAGGGATTATATTTTAATGATTTATATTTTGTCACTTTGAATTCTTCACTGCCAGAATTATTATTCTTTTTTGAAAAAAATAATTACTGATTAAAAGGATTATTTTTTCAGTAGTTGAACTGCAATATTTAATTAATATTTTTAGAATGGCTTTCTGTCTGCCTTGCCATATCTACTCTACTCACTTGTTAGCTGGGTTGTAAGTTATATAGCAGATAACCTCAGACGGAAAAAGAAATTTTCAATAAGTGCGATACGAAAATTCTTTAATAGTGTTGGTAAGTTTTTATCAATAAATCTTTTAGATTTGAAAATTTGTTTTTTTTTTTAAATTTCTCCTATTTATTTTATTTTTTAATGGGGCAAAAATGTTAATCATTATAAAACATTTTGCTCATAATTTCTTTTATATGTGAAATATTATAATAGGGTTACTATATTGTGAGTGATGTTAATAATAAAATATCAACTTATTTTCTTCCCTCTTTTTGGTTAGTGAGTTGAAAGTTTCTATTCCACTTTTCCTGAACTTATAGAAACACACATGTATACATACACAAGGAGTGAGTGACTGGAGCACTATAACAAATTATCAAAAGTGTTTACAATAAAAATATTGGCATATCATCCCTTGTTATGATTATTTATTACAAAAGAGATTAACACATGCTGAAAAAAAATGAATCAACATTATATATTTGACTATAGGTATAGAAGTAAATAAGCAATTTTTGAGACATGTGAAACATCCTAGGAATTTTTTACATCTGTTAAAAACAGACTGTGATTGTGACCTGCAAGAACGAGATATTTCATGGAAGAAATTCTATAGAGATCAGATATCGTGAAAAAAAAAATAACATTAATCTTGTCTGATTAATAACTTTCTTTTTTGTTTCATATAAAGAGCCTCATTTCTGATAACAATAATTTATTCTGAGAGGAATTGTGTTGAATTTTTATATCTTGACTGAATGAATTTGAAGCTTGTGTCCATGCTGCTATCTAAATGTGTTTTTCACAATGATTTGCATATCTTCTTTAAATTCCTAAAATTTCTTGGTTTGCATTATTGCATTTTGTTACTTTATGACTTAGTTACTACTCCATCTTTTGTTCCATTGCTTGATTTTCGCCCATGATTTTTGAGATAATAAGTGCTCATTTAAGGGAGTTCCATTTCCTGTGCAAGTTTGTATCACAAATTTTTTAATTCTTTGTCTGCCTCTATATGTGTGTATAATATTTTCATTTATTTGCATTTAAAATCTAAATTTGTTTTTTTTTTAATTTTAAAGAACACTGTAACTTTAATTCTTTAATTATGATGACTTGTTTTTATTTCAGTCTCTAATTTCTGTAGATTTCATTTTCTAACATTGAGTTACCATAGCATATTAAAAATGACATGCCTAAAATAAATACTGTATTTATTGTATTTTGGGGGAAGAAAAAGCTCTTCTTGATCTCATATAATCTCCAAATGACTTCTTTTCTATCTTAATAACGATACTGATAGAATTGTTCCTGTCCTTTGTGATCAACAAAGGAATTTAAAATGATTTCAAACATATATTTTTGGCCTGATAAAGAATGATAAAATCTGGTTGATGTTACAAATCATATCTTATAATGACACATATGCACATTTTTTATTTAATATACATTCTAATGCATGTTTACAATACATTCTAATACATATTCATTGTTATGTTTTTTGATAAATATTGCCTGTTATTCATTCTGAACATGTATTACATTTACTGTGTTATTATTATAGGATTCTTTGGACCAGCTGTTTGTTTGATTGGTGTAATTTTAGTTGGATGCGATTATGTTTGGAGTGTAGTATTTCTTACTTTAGCAATGGGTTTTAATGGATGCACGTATTCTGGCTATATGGTGACTCATGTTGACATGTCTCCTGATTTTGCTGGTAATTATAGTATTAATAGATTTCTTTCTATCTGATTTTATCTATCTGTCTGTTTTTTTATTTGTTTTCTTTAATCTTTTTTATTCCTTTTTTAATCTATAATTTAATTTTTCCATATTAATTTTTGGTTTGCTAAAAATCTTATTTTACAAGTATGTAAGCATTTTATAAAAGTTAAACTACATTTTGTTATATAGTGTATATATAATGTAATTAACCAATATTAAGATTTATTAAAAAAATTATTTCTTTTAATTTATATTTGAATTGATCTAATTTTAAATTAATAATAGTATGTCTTTACAGTGTTCTTAAACTGAATCATTTTTCTTTTACATATTTATAATACATTAAATAACTCTTGAAATAAATCCATGATTATTATAATTTTAATCACAAAATAATTATAATTTAATGTCAACTGTATATATATTTTTGAAATTTAAACTTTTGAGGAGGGTGGTGTAAAAAGATAAATGCTAAAAATCATTGCTGTGAAATTATTATATTAAATGAATTGTTTTTCATTCAATATTTTATATATTAATTACATAGAAAGCATCAAGAAATCTATCAGTTTTTCAAATTTTAGTTTCTTTTTTATTATAACTGATTGATGTTTTAAAAAAATCTTTTTTAGGCACATTAATGGGAATGACAAATGCTTTTGCTACTTTAGCTGGATTCTTAGCTCCTAAAGCTGTTGGGAAGTTAACCAAAGATAATGTGAGTAATTCTTTCATGGTCATAATATGGTGATTATTATAAAGGATTTATCTATTTAAAAGTTCTTTAGTTGCCATTAATATGTTGGTAATTGTAAATACAAATTTTCAAACCTAAATTTATTCTCTGTATCTATGAAAAGGAATATTTTATCTGATTTTTCATGAATAAGACAAATTTTTTTAAGAGCAAAATAAACAAGCTTTTAAAAGAGAGATGAAATCTTATGTAAGAAAGTAAAACCATAGATCAGTACAAACTATAGAATGATGCAGAAATATTTCTTTCAGAGAAATAATAATTTGAAAAAAATTAAAAAGTTGTGTTCAAATTATTTGTGTTATATCATATTCAAATTAATTATTTAAAGATGTCATTTTTTTATATATAAACCATATTTCAGTTATAATGAAATGAAAATCTGCTGATATTCATCATGAGATTATCTGAAGGATTATTTTTTTATTCCAAACTACTGTATGCATTTTTAGAAATTGTCATTTATTAGAAATGGCTAATGAGGAATTATAAGCTTAAATTTGAAATATAAATAAGCATTTTTTAAAATTTTATTTTGGTTTTCACATAATTAACATTATAAACTAAAAATGTGAGATATATAATAACAATAAATTTTGATATCTTTTTAATATAGTGATTTCCATCTCATTATAATGCTGAGCTAACATTTTGCTTTCAGTGACAGGTTTTTTTTTTTCTTTTTCATTAAATTTTTTTTGTAGTTTTAAACATATACACTTGCCATCTGCTTCTTTTGATCTACCATGTAAAAAGTTTTGAGAATGAATAATATTTTAGAGTTTTTTAAAAATTCTTGTCAATTAATTAGATTTTTAAAAAATCTTGTATGCGGGGACAATAATTATTCTTACTTTATATATATATATATATATATAACCATCCTTTCTCTGCATTCTTATTAAATTAATTATTTTCCAATCATCTGAATTAGAACTTCAATTTCTAAGTTGTGCAGGGTTTTATTTCCTTGTGTTCACGATTTTGCATGTGCCTAATCAAAATGCTTTCTCCTCTCAGTTTTCATCTGAAGTTAAACAATTTACTTTTCTCCCTTTCTTTTCTACTTTGTTTTTCTATTCAAACTATGTCATTGCCTAGTCATGGATTTAACAAAGAGCTTTAAAAAAATATGTCACATTTCCTTTAATGTTATGAAGACAGTAAAATATTCTTTTAAAGAACTAATTGCCAGATTTCTTCATCTAAAAAATGCATTATGTCTGTAACTCTCTCTCTCATTCACTCACTATAATATATTTTCTAGGTAAATTAAGTTATATAACTTCTTGGTTGCATAGATTTTTTATTTTCTACCTTCAGTTCTTCTTTCATTCCATTTTTTATCTTTCTGATCACTGTGTGTTGCTTACTGGTTATGACTTTAAGAAAGAAATTTTAAGTTTTATTGAAAATGAATTGAAATAGAATTAAAGCTATAATTGAAAAGATTCTATAAATTATAGTCATAATTATGAGGTAATAAAGTCATTTACTAGGTAAAAAAGGTAATAAAGTCATTTACTTCATTTATATACTGCTTCTTCAATTTCTAATTTTAAGTTTTTTTATAACTTTAAATATCAAATCTAATAATATCAAATTTTCTTTCAGAAAACTTTAGCCCAATGGAGAATAGTTTTCATCATTGCAATTGTAGTTTATGTTGTAACAGCTCTTCTGTTCATAATTTTGGGTTCAGCAAAATTACAAAATTGGGGCAAAGAATCTGAATCAGCCATCAGAGAAAAAAATGCTGAAAAAAATAGTGATATTGATGAAAAATGAGTTTGTAAATTGGTTCTATTTATGTATTTATTTCAATCCATTTCATTTCTCCTTTGTATATTTTCATTATATATATGATATATATACTGCTAGAATCAATAAGTATCAAGTGTTTGTATAATGTATAACAGCTTGAAATAATCCATTTTGGATACTTTGCCAGATTATTGGTTTTGTTATTATTCTTCAATCAGTATTAACAAACTGAAATTCAATGGTAAACTTTCTTGTTGATTTTAAAATTAGAGAAATTTTAAAAAGGAGGATTAATATCAGTTACATCTTGGTTTCATTAATTGACCAAGAACTCAGTTTGTTGATAGTTTATTATCTTTTTCTATTGAATTCTGTAACTGCAGTGAAATGAGGTAGATTTTGCTATCCTTAAAAATGTGTAGCGCTATTAGTATAGAACTGTCTTATGCTTGACAAATTATCTATAAAATTAGAAATTGCTCTTAATTTTTGCAAATATTTACATTATACTATTTGTAATGTCTTGTTGCATTCACATGACCATGTTCCACAGTATTTTCATAAAACATGCTTTTAAATCAACCATTTTTAATGTTAGAAACTTTATAAAGTGATATTTTTAGAAAGTATCATATAAATGGGAAAGTCCTATAAAATGTCCGATGACATTTCAAATTAAAAACACATTTATTTGTTGACTCTAGTGGTATTAAATTTTAAAATGTCTTCTGATTTTTTTTCAAAAAATATTTCGTTTGTGTTATTTTAATACAATTCAAATGTAGAATTCTTTTTTTTTTTTAAGGTGATTTCATGTTTTGTAGGATTTTAGTTTTTTTAAAAATCATCACTAAAGATTTTTAGTTTTTTTTGTTGTTGTTGTTTATAATATTTTTTTATTATATCCTATTTTTTATCTCTTTATTTTTTAAAATTATCGATCTATTGTCTTTTTTTTCCCTACCTTAATTTCTAAAAAATAAAAAATAAATAAATAATGGACCAAAAGTTTACATTTTTCGAAAATTATTTATTAAATAACAACTATTCCAGATGAAAATATATCTTAATCCAAAAATGTAATCTAACATTTATCTGTTCAATTGTAGTTTAATATACTGCTGTAGAAAGAGTCCAAGTTTAATCTTTTTCTATGGGGAATCCAAATGCTGTACCAAAAGATTTCCCTCTCTTTGCTTATGTGACTGGTTACACTAGTCACTCATTTTAAATCTCCTTAACTACCCAAATAACCATACATCATTTTAATTCCTTATTCTGTTGTACCATCGCTTGTATGATGCTTGTATTGATTGTTGATATGGAAGGAAAGAATCAGTAAATCCATGAGTAATATTGAAATGAATTTCAAATATTCTGTCCCATGGATTCGAGAAAGCAGTTTCAAAGTTTATCTGCAACATTCCCATTTTAAAAGACATTTTAATGAATTTTTTATAAAAAATCTTTAATACAAAAATTTATATATATTCAGAGCTCATTAAATATTTTATTGTGCATTGAATATTTCTTGTTAAACGAAAAAAGGAAAATTCCAAAATAAAAACTGTTGCTTTTTCACGTGAAATATGTTTTATGTTTTTAAAGGAAAAAAATCATAATTTTAAAAGATTATTTTTTTTTTTTTAATTTTAAGAATTCTTCTATATTTTAATTTGATTCAAAATAAATTTACCATCGAATTTCTTTTTAATATATTCAATTATTTCGGTATAGGGTATTGTAAAATATTTTATTGATTAGTCTGTAGTGTGTTTGAGAGAGAAAAAGGTTATATAAATATATACATACAGTGAGTGGCCAAATTATTTGGTCATAAGAATTTGGCCACTCAGTGTATATATATAATTTTTTTTTCAGAATCTGATACATTAATACTTTTATTGTTACTAGAAAAAAAAACTTTAAAATATTTTTTCCTATTTTAATAGATAATTCATTCGTTTCCTATTTTAATAGATTTGTTTTGAAAATTTGAATTTATTGTTTCTGTTGAATTTATATACAATGAATTCATACATGCATTAGTGGAATTTGGCATTGATATTCAATAAAAACTATATTATACAACACTAAGTATATATGCAAGCAAATAAATGATAATTAGAATTTACAATGCAAATACTTTTGCATTAGTCTTTTAAAAAAATTCTTAGATTCCAAAATATAAACTATGAAAAAATTTAATTCTTAACCATTAATTTTGCAATAATCTGGTTGAAATTGATACAAGAATTTTTATTAATGGTATATAATCCTTTTCTTCAAATTTGAAATAATTAAGCATTTGTAAAATATGAATAGTAAAATATTTTGAAATATGCAATGAAAATTTTAATTTTAAAAAATCATATTTTATTAAGTAATTTTTTGTGAATCTACGAAATGATTATTTTCGGACGAATGTTAGATATTTGGATTTTGTCAATGATTTTAAATATGGATGGCATTGATTGTTTAAAATGTATTGTAATGGGTGGCTTAAATATTGCATATTTATTTTTAAAATATTTTTAAAACTCAATACAAATAGTTAGTTATATATACTGATATATATACACAATAAACATGCATAGTTTGATAATATAAAATAGATAAAATTTTAAGTTATTGACTTATTAAGATACCAATAGATTGCAGATTTTTTATTTTTTTCAAAAAGCATGTTTTTATCTTGATTTGTTTTAATTGTCTGTTTTATGTTTGTTGATCAATTTAATATGTTTTTGATATTTCTTGTAATTTTTTTTTTCATTTTGTTGTTGTAGTTTATGTAAATTATGAAGTGTGTATAAAAATGTAAGTTATATTTATTATGTATAGTTTTATTTACAGTGATTTTAAGGGGCATAATTATTTATAAATGGGAATTACACTGCCGTGATGTTTTTAATTCTATTGAAAAAAAAGTGTAATATAAACAAAAAAAAAATTTTAGAAATTATGTGCATTATGTAAGTACTGATCAACATCATTTCTAATTTTTTCGTAGCATATTAAACAGTATTTGTTATTTATTAACCAGATTTGTTAAGAAATTTTTTTAATTTTTATTTTTTTATACATGGTTCATTTGTTTTTTCACTAAATGTATTCTAATTTATTTACAATAAAAAAAGGTACAATTATTTGAAATGAAACATCCTTAAAATATTTTATCCTTAAATATTTTATTACATAAAATATGCAAAAAAAGGTATATTTTAAGCACCAAGAAAGTCGAAACTTATATAGCTTTTATATTTTAAATTACAAAACAGAGATTCAGTAATTACTGATTTAACCTATTATTATTATCTGATTTTATAAATGAATTAAAATGTATACATTATTTTTAATATGTTTGTTTTTAAACTAGAGATTCATTAAAGATTGTTCATGTGTGAATAAAGAAACAGTCTTTTGTTTTATTGTTCATTCATGAATTATGTAGAAAATATGTCTCTTTTAATTTTATTAAATGAAGCTGTGTTATGCAGAAATTAAAATATATTATTACCCATTCTAAAATTGCTGACACACCAGCAATCAAAGCTTTATCAATTACTGTTCTATTACATATTTTTTATAATGTTGAATCAATTACAATTACAATGATGCTGATCTGTACTAAATATTGTTCAAATTGGATTTTATATATTTTTATGTATATTTTATGAAGCTCTTTCTTAAACATTGTGTGTGATTTATATTTTTAGGCATATTCTATGAAGTTTTTTAACTACTTAAGCTTTAGCTTGGATGTGATCTTGCTTAATTTTTAAATATTACGTACAAATAAATTATTGGAGCTGCAAAGTATAGTTTTTTATTTTCAAATTATAGACACACAAATGAATTTCTTGTTGAAATTGAAACATGGATAGTTTTTCTCTTAATGTAACACCTTTATTGCAGAATTCATTTACACAGTTTAATTTTTCTTTCTGTTTAATAAGTTGGGGAGGGGGAAGACCATTAAATTTGGCAATATCTACTTTTCCCTTCATTCTCTCACTCGCTTTTTCCTTTTGCATTCAGCTGTTATTACTGCAATTCCTTTTTTGTTGTTGTTATAATTTAGTTTAAAATTACTTGCTGGAGTAGTTAAAATTTTATCATTCCTTTATTTCCATGGAATACTGTAGACCACGATAGCCTAGTGTTAACATCAAGACTCTCGACTTGAGATCCGATTCCGTCAAAGAATTATCGTATAAACGGGTCTGGTGCATTTGAAATCCGTTGGGAGAGAATCTGTTTGAAAAGAGAATGGCAATTCAGGCGTCGTCCTCGTCATCTGATCGCGGTTCTAAATTACAAGCTCCATCCTAAAAATAGATCATGTGTTCCTTTTAAACGTGATGTTAATATAACTAAACTGAACATGCAAGATTCGGTACTTATTAAGAATTACAGTATATTTAAACTTAACAGTTTGATTTAAATTGGCTTTCGATTTTTTTTCTCAATATATTAAACTTAATACTTTGTAGAAGCATACAAAAGTCGTTTTTGTTTTCTTACTTTCCGACTTACTTGCTTTCAGTCAAAAAGTAAGAAATACTTTGAGTTCGCGATTTTATCATCTTAGCAGAATAAAAATTGTTTATTGCAATATTTTGGATGATTTTATGGTAGCCAGCTACATAAATCACGCTGTTTTTTAATTAATTTTTTTTAAAGGTGTGTTTTCAGATTAAGCAAATGTAAGCCTGTAAGAATTATATCAATTTGAGCAACGACAAACACATTTGACTGCGAGGTAAAGGGTTATAGATATCTCTAGGCTTGGGGGGGGTAGGCACAATGAGCATAAAGCATTAGTTTGTTTTGATTGCTGTAAAATTCTATAACAAAAAGAATAAAAAAAATATTACCATATCTCTCGTAGCATTTATCTTTGCTAAGCAATAGTGATGACTGGGGACTATATTGCCCTGGGTACTACAACTCATAAGACTTCTGTGCAATGCGCAAAAACTGATAAGTTGACTTTTAAAAAAAAGGTTGTACATTCAAAATAAACTTCAGATTAACTTATATAATATACAGGATGAGTGATAAAGTACAGTAAAAGTTCCTTATTCGCGCTTTCTTCATTCATGTTTTCACTATTCGTGGATTGAAGAAATGCGATCCAATTCCTATATTCGCGGCTAAAAATTTCTTTATTCGCGGATCTAATAAGTACATACATAATAATAAAAGGATTCCAATAGGTATCCAACCCAATATCCGTTGTAAATGCCGTCAAATGGACTAATATAAAAAGTAAAATAGATCTTATTACAACTTTGCCTAAAGTATGTTGTTAAATGATACCGCCGAGGACTGTGACATAAGCCGCCTTCGCCGCGATCGGTGTTTTTGAGAATGTAAACTAACAGAATGAAAGCAACCTTATTACGCAATGAATAAAGTATATTTGTAGAATTAAGGACTAAGAAATGAGGTAGAACTAACGATTAAGAAATGAAAATTTACTCACCTCATTCCGAAGATTCATTCGAATCTGACGTAAAGATGGCAGATCTCAAAGACTATTTTATCCATTTTAATGTAACGATTAAAGACTTGGGCAAAATATACGAATACAGAATAGACGACTCAATTGAATACAACAATCCACCGGAAACATGAATAAGAAAAATGAATAGACAGGAAATAATAATTTATTACATATTTGTTTTTTTATTTTGTCACCTACGAACGTATCCCATATAAATTAGCATTCCGTATTCACGGTTTCTGTATTCGGGACATATTTATGGAACATATACCCCGCGAATAAAGAGCTTTTACTGTATTTTCAAACTCTTTAAATTCAAAAGCAAACAATAAAAAGAAAGTAAAGAAGAAGAAGTCGTGTATTTGACTCTCCGATCCATCCGAAGGCTCGTGGATATAATTACAGAATAATCGGACTGCAGCTTCAACAACACTGGTGGGAACTGTGATTGAGTCCTAAGGCCTATTATCACTGGCCACTGTACAACCCCTCACTAAGGAAGTACGACCCGTCATCGATGAAAGAAGCAGGACCCCCACTTTTTCGTGTTTCCTCCACTATACCTAATACTTGTTATCCTCATTTCGAGAGAAAGGAGATCGGCCACAAAAGTCTCATGAGAAAAATGGATGATATACTATAATAAAAACGCAGACAAATGTTTTATGGAATTGCCTGTGAAATTAGTGAACCTATTTACAATTCAAATCATGAACATTTGACTGCAAAAGGATTCGTCCTAAAATTGAAAAATATATCCTCAGATACTCCCTACATTCTAGAAGTGTGCGTTTTTCAGTTTTTATCAAAAACCAAATTTTTTTTTTCTTTCTTTGCTTAAATATTACTCCGCGGTTGCTTGACTTAAAAAAAAAGTATGATATTACCAGTAATACAGTTTTCAGTTGCTGAACGCATTCTTTTTTAAGTGACAGAAAGCTTGTAATTTTAATCTCAAATATCTCCGCCAATTTTATAGTTAGTTCCATGTAACCTTTTCCTGCTTTTTTTGTTTTGTTTTATAACGTACATTTTTCAAATTGTATTTTTTGTGTGTGTGTGAGGCCGATCTTTACTTTTTGAGATTTTTTTTTTTTTGAAATCTCCTTATTTCGCCGCTATAGACTATGTACCCTGTCTCAATAAATTCAACATAGCCACTTTTCTATATGTACAGGATACTTATCTGGCCATAAGAATTGAATATACAGGCTTCAAAGAATTTTACTGATTATACTGTATACGCAATCCAAAATTCTTTGATCTGTTCCTAATAGTAGTTGTAGTATTGTGCTTGCATTCTACATGAGATTCTGAGCGTTCTGAACTATCACACACACACACACAC
>JAPMOQ010017299.1:381204-408094 GCA_026543055.1 Argiope trifasciata | reverse complement strand
ACACACACACACACACACACACACACACACATACACACACACAATTCTATAATATATATATATATATATATATAATTTGTTGTATATATATATAACAAAAACATCTTTAAATTTAAACAGAATTTAATAAAATTTAAATAAATTTTTCATAATTTATCCTTTTAAAAATCCTTTTATCCCTTATTTATCTTAAATTAATCATTGTGTTTCTATTATCACTAGTTCTGTATGAGATTATTTGCATTCTGAATTGTAGAAAATATATAAAACCTAAAATATATCTTTGAATTCAACATTTAAAAATTTAATATAATTTTATCATTGAAAAATAATTTTTACCCTTCATTTATCTTAAACTAATTTTTGTGTATCTACTATCATGAATTTTATGCGATTATCCTTTGAATGATAAATGTATAAGCAAGCTCTTTAATTTCAACTTCATTTATTGAAATCAAATTGAGCCACAGTTGATGATAAATGATTCCTGAAGCACATATTTTAATATGCGGAAGTTAAAAATCTAAACTTGTATAGAAACTGGATAATATATGCAATCAATAAAAGAGAGCTTTCCTTAATAATGTAAATTCCCATCTAAAAGTTGAATAGAGTGTTGTACTTTCATTTTGAAATTTAATAGAATCATCTGGGAACGAATGAGCTGAGGGTTTTGTTCAACAAGCAAATCACAATATCTACCTTAGTGTGTAAGTTATTAGCCTATATTTGATTTTGTATTTAATGAGAATTCGTGACATTTTTTTTTAAATACCTAAAGTGATATAATTTTTACCTTAATTATAATTTTAAAAAATTATTTTTGAAATTTCTTATAGCTAAATATTAATTTTACATTTCACTGATTATTATTATATATTATTATACTTAAACGATGTTTTATATATTATATCTGCCTTCTGAATTTAATATATCTATAAAATGTTCTTAAAATTGGGGAAAAAACTGCATATCGAAAAATTAAAAATATTTTTAGTTTGCATTTTATTTATTTATTTATTCGACTTTAATGTTTTAATTTTTTAAATTCTTAATTTATACTTAGAATAGAAAAAAAAACATTTTAAATTTTGATAACTAATTTGTCATAAAAACTAATAACGCTTTTTTTTAATCAGTTTAACATTTATTAAATATGTTTAGAGAACTAAAGGTATATTATTATATACCCATTATTAAAATTTGATTTTGTTCCTGCTTGAATTTTGTAATCAAGGGGACATTTAAATATCAGAGATTTCTGTGGATTATTTGCTTGGAGCAATGAAATTTTTATGCTTAAATGTAAATTAATATATTAGTATGCAAAATATCATTTAAAAAAAAAAACTCTTTAAAACAAAATTAAAAAAAATTAAAGTCTAAAAAATTTCGGGTGATCAGTTTTTGTTAATTATGCCTTATTATTCTATAACAATTTATTTAGGACAAAAGTAGACATTATTTTGTAAACCCAAATAAAAGTTAACTTTTTAAATATACATGCACAGATTCTGAATTTTCACAAGAATTTTGTATTTTGCTGAAAATTACTCTGCTTTCTAAAAGAACTCAAAACATAAAATGCATACCTAGTTCTTTAATATTTAACCGAAATCTTTATTATAAATTTTAAGTAATTTCCACACAATTTGAGACGTTTAGAATCTCATTAATACATCGTTTAGAGAAAAGATTATTGAATTTAAATTATAGCCTTGAGACATTTTTTTTTACAGAAAAATACGAATGCTATTTTAGCTGCATATAAATATATATGTTGGAGATAAAACGATTTTGTTATATTTTTTTTTATTTCAAAGACCACTCTTTTCTTTATTCTGGTTGGAATTAATTGCGAATGAGTTTTCCGTTTACCATCCCTCTTTGATTACGAAAAATATTTCTTTTGAATGAGCAGAAATGTTTATTAGTATTTATTTAAAAAAAGGAATACAGGATAAAAGAACATCTTTTACTTGTCTAAATTTGATAAATTCATTATTACTCTTATGATTTCTGTGCCACTTCAGTTTAATTTAATATTTGTAGATACTTATTAATTAATTAATTTTTAGAACAAAATATATTTTGTGAACTAGTTATTGATTTACATGCTCTACTATTCAGATTTGCGTATCATCTTCCTGACATATTTAATTTTTTTTTGTATTTTACATTCAAATAGCAATATTATTCAGTAAGTACTTTTAATAATGTTCAAAATGCGCATGCAAAAATTTATAACATGCTTTTTTTTAAAAAAAAAAATTAATGTTGATTTTATGAAATGAAAATACTTTCGAAGTAAAACACTTAAATTTCAATTTTTTCTGTGTTAGAAAAAAATGAAAAATAATAGTTTTTGCTTATATTTTATCTCCATTTTTACTCACATTAGTTACTAATTTAATAATGCATGATTATAAAGAAAAAATTACAGTTATTTTTATGATGTTATTTTTTTTTCTCCCTATCCCCCACAGATGCAGATATGCAGTTTAGAGCAATGCGGTGTCGAGTTTGCCACCGAATTCTGCAGGTGATTTGCGTTCAATAACAAGCGGAATCCTTTGGCTCATGCCAGCGGACTGGTTTTTCGACGTCATCGGTGGCGGCTCATCATGAAAATAAAAACTAAAGAATAGCTTGGCGAGATTCTTCACGGTGGCGGAGGATAGTAGAAGGTCTTTGTTCTCGATTAACAGATTGTTTAGCAAGTGTGAATGATGCTTTTGAGCATTTATCAAGATTTGATAAAAACAATGAAGAATTATTCGAACTTTGATGTTAGAGATGTATTTAATCAACATACAATGATAATTGTTTTTCAGCA
Organism: Argiope trifasciata; assembly: GCA_026543055.1. Classification (NCBI taxonomy): domain Eukaryota; kingdom Metazoa; phylum Arthropoda; class Arachnida; order Araneae; family Araneidae; genus Argiope; species Argiope trifasciata. Next base: position 405,258 of record JAPMOQ010017299.1, on the reverse strand, counting down.
TTGGAAAATAATGATACACCTCTTATTAGAAATAGGCAAACATGACTTTAAATTTCGATATAGATACGAATGACAAAACAAGTTTAGTATCTCCTGAAAGTGCATGGAGAAGTAAGTCAATTTCTTCTAATTTTTTTAATTTAATCTTTATTATTTTCTTTTCTACAGTCATCTCTGCAATTTTTAAAAACGCAAGACAATAATTCAAATATTTAGAAAAAATTATGAGTTCCATTTGAAATTTTCAAAAATATATCTAAGAATTTTTTTAAATAACTTTTTTTTGTTTAAACTTAATTTAAAATTTTTTTAATGATATAATAAGAAATAGTTGAAATAAGATATTTGATTTTTAAATTTTAGTATTAAAAAGTTTTTTTTTTTCAGTGAATGGTTTAGCTTATTGCTGTGAAAACTTGGAGATATGTTGGTTTAAATATTGCATTTACCATCTAAAATTAAAAGCTTAGATACATTGATTCAAAATTTGATGTTGATTGGATGACAAAATTGGATGTCTGAATAGGCATTCAGTGAGTGATAGGCATCTTCACATATTCATCCTCAAACTTTTTTTAAAAGAAGACTAACTTTTTTAATGATGGATCAAGATCTAAATACAGTTTTCTTTTAAATTATACATTATCAAAGTTTCTTAAAAAATAAATTAATGCATTAAAGTTTAAATAATATAATTAAAATTTTAAAAAATGAAGTAGTTTTTTAGTGCAAATTTTCTTATAGTACTTGTCAAATGTTGAAGCAGTACTTTTTTAAAAAATAGTAATGTATTTTGCAATTGAAATAATATGTTTTACAATAGTATTTTTTAAGAACCTTGGAGAAGAATATGTGTAATGAAAAAGAAAATTGTATTTAGATAGCTTAATCCATCATTAAATTAAAAAAATTTTTTTTTTCTTCTTGTAGGATGTTTAGACAAGATACCTGCACGCTATGTGCTAGCTGTGCTTGGATTTTTTGGATGCTGCAATGTAGCAGCCTTGAGAGTGAATTTAAGTGTGGCAATGGTATCAATGGTAAATGATACTGCTGCCTATGGTAAACATGCCTCTCATGAATGCAGTGGCCCTTTACATTCAAATATTACTGAAGCTGTAAAGGTAAAAAGAACAAATCAAAAACAATTTAATTTTAGAAAGTTTTAACCATATTATTTAAATTTTAATTAGATAATACAATTAATTATTTTGCTATTTATTATTTTTGTTTAAGTATTATTTAATCAATTATTTTAAATGTATTGTTATTGCTTTAAAATTGATTTAAATTTTATTCTTACCATATGAAGAATAACTTTTAAAATATTTTTTCTTCTCTTTATAATGATTTGAGTAAAATAAATTATATCAATTTTTGCAAATTTAATTCAATGATAGCCTAACTGTAATATATTTTATATTTCAGAAGTTAGTAAGTTCCCATTTTGGTATTCGGTTAAAAATTATTAATTAGCAATCTTGTATAGTTTATTAGTGAAAGACTCATATTCTTAGAGTATCTTGCTTTTCATGTTATAACTCCTTCTACCAGCAAATGAAAAAAATTTTATTTTGTTTTCTGTCTTTTGGTATGACCTGTAGTGTAATGAAAGTTCTTCATTTTATGCTCAAAATAGTTTTTTTTTTTTCTTTTTTTTGCTGAAAATTGTTTTTGATTGAAATTTCTAGATCTCATTTCAGCAAATAAAGCACTTTTAAAAATCATTCATTTATTCAACTTTTATGTATGAGAAATAAAAGATTTACTTAAAAATAAATAAAAATCTGAAATGACTTATTATGAATTAGGTGATGGAAACAGCAGTATATTGATAAGAAAATGACAAATATGTATTTATCATTTTTCTCTAAGATAAATTTGTTTTTTTATTTATGAATTAAAACTACTGCTTTAAAATTAAATATCTGGTTAGATCTTATAATGTGGTAAAATTCTGGTTTTGTGGTTTAGTTAACAGATAATTATTTTTTAAATATTTTTTTATGGTAAAATGGAATTAGTGCTGAAATTGAAATATTTTCCAAGAGTAAATTGCTTGTGCATTGAAAAATTTGTTGCTTGGTAATTTAGTCTTGATAAATTATCTAAATACTTTAAAAAATGTAAATGGTTTTTGAATGATTTAAAAAAAATCAAATATTAATATTTAAAAAAATCAATATTTAAATGTAAAGAAGTTGACAATTTCTTAATGTTCAGAAACAAATTTTATAATAACTCAGTATAAATATCTGCTAAATTTTAATTTACTTCAGTTGTCTCCTTAATTTCTATACAAAATATTGTCTTTGCAGTGCTGAGACATTAAAGAAAAGGTTCTTAATTTTATGTAACTTGCATGTGATTCGTAATCTGTTTTATAGTTTCATATTTATTACTTATTGCTCTGTAATACATTGTGTTTTTTCATTTTGCATATTTTAGGAAGGTGAATTTAACTGGACACCTGATGTGCAATCTGATATTGTGGGAGGTTTTTTCTATGGCTATGTATTAATGCAAATTCCTGGTGGTAGATTAGCTGAAAGATTTGGTGGGAAATGGCTTGTTGGGTTAGGCATATTTTGCACATCGTTACTCACTATGCTTACTCCTGTTGCTGCTAGATATGATATTAAAGCTCTAATTGCCCTAAGAGTTTTTGAAGGACTTTGTGAAGTGAGTATTCAATAAAATTTCTTTAAAAAAGTATTTGCCTTAAACTATAAAAATTTTTAAGTGCTCTTTATTCTATAGAATGAAGACTTTTTTTATGATTTGAAAAAAAAAAAAATATTGCCAAGAAAAATTTATTTTTTAAAATTATACCTGCATACTGATGTGTTTGTTATGGTCAAGTAAATGCTATGTTTATTAAGGCAAGGCATTAGAGAAGATTTACTATTAAAAAAAAACTATTTATTTTTTGTACTATTAATTCAACTACTGTTTATACAACTTTCTTTAAATGACTCTTTATTTATAAAAAATGATTGTGTTCTCTTTATTATATGTATATATATATATATATATATATATCTTTTAGAAGAAATCTTCTGTCTTTCCCTCATATATAGTAATTTTAACTGCTCCAATCAGTATTTTGTATTCAGATATGTATTTAAAAAACTAAGTTTAATAGTATTTTTTTTTCCAAATATGAAAATAATGCTTTACTCTTTAAAAAATTACCAAAAATTGTATAAAATTATGTTTGATAGTTTCTTCATATGTATTCATATTTATATGAGAATGTCAAGTATAATAGTTTTTGAAAAATTATATCATTTCAAATCTGAAAAAACAGAAAAACACGAAATGGACGGTAACTATTTTCTCTTGAATTAATTTTACTTTACATCAATATATTCTTATTCTGCATCAAGTTTTTTTTTTGTTGATGTCTGTGTTTAAACAATATTAACCACATTTTAAAATCAGAGCTACACATCCTAAAAAAGTATATCTCTTTAAAAGCATGTTTTTGCTGATTTCACATAAATTATTTTAACCTATTTCTATTTTTTTATAGGGTGTTGTTCTTCCTGCCTTACATTGTATGCTTGGTACCTGGTTACCAAAATATGAAAGAAGTATTTTAACGACCATAATTTACAGTGGAACACAAATAGGCACTGTTATTGCAATGCCTGTTTCTGGAGAGCTTTGTTATTCTGATCGATTTGGAGGATGGCCTTCTGTTTTCTATGTTTTTGGCTAGTATTTTTTTTCCTTGCTTTTGACAAATTTGTCTATGTGATTCTCCTGACTATTTTAAGAATAAATTTTCTTATTTCATTTTGCACATAAAAATATTTTTATTACATAATTGTTATATCCTTGATTCCTATTTTTTAAATCTTAAGATAATCAGTATATTGTTAGCTTAACAGTAATATAAATACCCAAAATATATATATACCATATCTATAAAAAATCTATGATTTTTCTTCAATTTGTCTATTTTTAATGAGTTTGGTGTACACTTTGGAGATATGTGGTATTAAGCATTGAACAATTACTGTGAACTTAATCTAGCACCAAATATTTAAATTACTCTATGATGATTTTATTTCAAAATTCAAGTAACTGAACATTTTATATGCTTTTCTTTTACCTCAAGCTCTGGCAAGCAAATATAATTTAAGTATGGATATTCAACCTTTCAAATAGTTTGATAACTAACTGTAGTCTTTGGCATTTAGGAGATAACAGTCTTTGATTTATCTCACTCTGCTTATAATTTAGTTCAATTCATTTTAATTTATTAGTTTGAACATGGATCAAAATTCTAATTTGTTTTGAAAAGATAAACAGTTAATATTTGTTTCTTAAGGATTTATTTTGCAACTGTCTGAATTTGTTTTATTATTTTTACAAGTGACATTGGTTTAATGAAAGTAATTCATATTTGCATTTTAATTGCTTGACAAATGTAAAATATTTGGATGGAATTATTTCTTTTAATATTTTATGAGGAGACTGCAGCTATGAAGCTTAATTTCAAAACTAATTAATAAATTTTTCATGTATATTTCTATTATCCATTATTAATTTGTAACTTAATTCTATTATTTTTTCTTTTTCAAAAAAGTGTGTTACAACAAGCAAGAAATTCATAATATATTTTACAGATAAGTGTTTTAATAAATGACTATTAGTCAAATCTGTAGTTTAATTATATATATTATTTAACTATCTCATAAAAGATTGTCAATAGAAGGATAATCTCAAACTATAAAAGTTTGTTGTTTGTTAAAAGTTGCAATGATATGATTTATTTAAATATTTAAAAATTATTTATATCCTTTTAATTTTAAAAATATGTTTTCACCATTTGTTTGAAATTTAAGTTTTTATTACTGCCGTTAAAAAAAATGACTTTTGTTTTTATCTTTGGTATTTACAAATAAATAGATATTTATTGCCTCAAGTTATAAATTGAACTTTTATTTTTCTTTTGTTCTGAATTTCTAATATTTTGTTTTAATATGAAGGATATAAATTTTAAAAGAATTTCTTTGAAAACAAAGGTCTTATTGATAGAAACATGAAATCCTTTCACAGCTGAATATATTTCTTGGTTGTTCTAAAAATATCATTATCATTTTTTTAGGTGCTCTTGGTTGTTTTTGGTTTATTTTTTGGGCTTTGTTTATCCATGAAACTCCTGAGAAACATCCACATATATCAAAAGCAGAACTCATATTAATTCAAACAGGCAAAGAAACAAGTAGAAATGAGGTAGATAATTCCTAAAGTGGATATCTTTCTGAAAAGAATTCACATTTTTAAAAACATATAGTATATAATATATAGTTTTAACATATAACCTGGTATGCTATTTGTAAATTGTGTTTCATAATATGCTTCTTGAAAAAAAATTTCAAAATACAGAACAAACCATTAGACCTAAAGCTATCAAATTTGGTGTGTAATAATATCCTTGTGTGTGTTAATCATTATAAAAAGTTTTTTTTCCAGTTTTAATTAAATTTTTATTTAAAAATTACACAGTTGTAACATTTTTGCATTAAAATTTTACAACATATTAATCATTACTTTAAGATGAAAGTATTAAGGCTTATCAGTTGATATCAATTTTATTCCCATGTATTTTTTCCTTTTATAACTTTTATTTATTTTTTAAATGTATTTAAGCTATTTACCTACATCATTGTTTTAATAACTGGGTCATGAAATAATAAAACAGTGAAGTATATACATCTGTGTTTGCATTTTATTGTTGTTATATCATTAAAGAAAAATTTAAAAACAAAATAAATGGTGATGAATGATGAAAACATCATGTTACAATACATTATATTAGAAATTCAAAGCTTTATTTTTTTAAATTTTATTATTACTGAAGAGTTTTTTTTTTTTTTTTTTTTTTATACATATGATACTTGAAAAGAATAATGCAAATATGGCAAAATAATCTTCTTTAAACAGTACAACTTGTCTAATTTAATTTGATAAGTCATTTCATAATAATATTCAATGTAAACAGTGAGTGCCCATTGGCCACTGCTGTATATCCAAACCTGACAAATCCATTTTGAATATTCAACTACTGTAAATTACTACTAGTGTTAAATGTTGGTTGTTGGTGTTAAATGAAAATAAAATTCCTTTATCTTCAATATTATTACCATAATCAATTTAAACTGGACAAGTATTATTACCCAAAAGCAGATAATTTAGCTTTGTTAATAATATGAAGGCACATTTGCATTATTGTTTCTGCTACTATACCATCCTTATGTATCTAGATTACCTATTGTACTTGCATATTGACATTTTTTTCACCATTATATTTATCATATGAACTCTTTATCATATAATGTAGCTGTAAGATTACTTTGCTTTCTTTTGCTCAATTTCTTTTTTAATTCCAGACTCTACCAATACCATGGAAATCTATCCTCACATCTGTGCCTGTTTGGATTCTTATGATTACACATTTTGGACAAAACTGGGGATTTTATATATTTTTAACTGAACTTCCATCATACCTAAGCTCTATTTTGCATTTCAATATTGAAAGTGTAATTTTCATTTTATTTTTTTTTTTACTTGTAACAAATGATTAATATATTTCTCAAAATTTTAGATCTATGTTATTTATCCTCTGAAATTGGGCAGAAAAAAAAACTTTCAGTTTTGATTCACTTTTTACATCTCTTTTAGGGAAATTAGAGAGTTCTATTTTTAGGACTAAAAATTGGCTTATTGGCAAAAAAGTTTATAATTAAAAAAAAAAAAAAACTTTTTACTTGAATGGCTAAGAAAGCAGATTTTGTTAGTTTGATAATTTGTCTGATTCTGCCATACATTTTAACTATGTGATATATAATAATAATGATTGTTACTATACTATTAAACTTATTATTTATTAAATTTATATGGGTGGTTATTTTTTTATTTATTAATTTAAAATGTAGTTAATTTGATCAAGGAATCATTTCTCTTTTGCAGTATATATCAAAATTATTGTATTTGAATCAAATTGTAATTTATTTTACTTTTAGAATGGCTTTTTGTCTGCTGTGCCACATTTAATGTATGCAATAGTTGGTTGGATTGTAAGCTTTATTGCAGATAATATCAGAAAGAAAAATAAATATTCCATAAATATGATACGAAAAGTTTGTAATGGTATTGGTAAGTTTAACTCTTCATTTTGAAAGTTACATGTTTGTATTCATGTCTTATGTCTGAAATTATAAATATATTGTTTTCATAAGCTGTGAACTGGAAATAAAATGAGAGAGTAAAGATATATTATTTGCATTTCTTTTACTTAGTGGAGATTTTATCGTATTGTAAAGCCAAATAGTCATACATTTCAGCAGCTTCTATTGTTTGTCATTGAATTTTTTGCATGCAGTGTTAAAATAATCCTTTGGAATGGCACCTAGGCCCTACAACTTGCAGGAATGGATGCCTATTCAATTTCAGTTAAATCCATTCTTTTACCTCTCTGCTCTAAGTCTTTTAATTGAAAGAGTTTGAAAGAAAAGGCTGCAAAAAATACACTTAAAACAACTCTGGAAATCAAATCCAAATTTATTGTCTATTTCTCATTATTATGAGAAAACTGAACTTAGATTTTTAAATAATATTTAAATTTCTATAGCATTTTAATCTCAAATTCCTTTTTTTTTTTACTAATGTATCATAGTCAAACATGTAATGCTCCAAATGAATATTATAGTATGAAATGGTATCATTTGGGGAGTTAAAATAATTTGGTAAATATACTGGAAGTTTACTCTTCTGATATTAAAGCAAAGTTATTCAAAAACAATTTCTTCTAAAGAAACCAGTAATGACTAAGGTAAAATTAATATTCAAGTCAGAAATTATTTTTAAAATGCTAATAACTTTGAATGTTTTTTTTTAAAAATCTTAATCATGAAATCTTAGAATTATTTATAAAATTAAATGCAATTACATTTAATAAAAATTTTTTTTAAAAACTTTTTTCCTAGAATTTTTTTGAGAAAAACATGATTTATTTTTCTACTTTATGCTTCACTGTAAATAGATAGCTAATGAAATAGCATGGAGAAAATAATACATAGTAATTTAAAAATAATAATAATACATAGGATTTTTTTAAAAATAATAATACATAGTAATTAAAAAAAATAATAATACATAGTAATCAAAAAAATTTGAGAGAAATGTTTTTTAAATTTTATATCATGTCTTTTCATTTCATTTTATTTCAATTTTTGGAAAATATTACTAAATAATAATGAATTTAAATATTTGAATAATTATATAATAAGAAAGAAGCTGTGTTTTGTTTTCAAGAATTGTTCATATTCGGTTTATATAGATAATGGATACTGAATAAAAAAATCTGTTCATTAAAATATTGTAAAATAATTTATATAATATTTGATCTTTTTGAAAAATATTAATTTATTATTTACAGGATTTTTTGGCCCAGCTATTTGTTTAGTTGGTGTTATTTTAGTTGGATGTGATTATGTTTGGAGTATTGTTTTTCTTACTCTTGCCTTGGGATTCAATGGATGTACTTATGCTGGTTTCATGGTTACACATGTTGACATGTCTCCACATTTTGCTGGTAATGTTGAGAAACAATATTATTAATTCTTAAAAATAACTGTTGTATTTTTTATATTTATTCATATTAACTGAATTTCATCTTAAAAGTCTTTTTTTGTTGTTTCAATTTTTATGAAGTAATAAGTGAATCTAAGCATCTAATCTCTGATTTATTTATTACTAGCCACCTTTGGCGACCAACTGGTTTGCCAGGAGTAATAAGGTCTAAAATTTTCAATTAAATACTTATTTGCCTTGCTCTCTTTATAACTTACTAGCTGAACCAGCTGGTTCGCCATGAATAATTCGTTCTAAAATTTTCAATTACATGATTGTGTGCCTCTCTCTCTATATAACTTAGCCAAATATATTTAAACTTCAAACTCCAATAGTCAAGTAATTCATATTATTATAGAAGCCTTTCGCCATATTTTCATTAAGATTATGGACGGAAAGTTCTAAAAGAACACGTTTTCCTAATAATATCCTTTTATTTTTATAAATCAGTTGGTTTTAATGATTGATTTAGAAGACTGATTGATGCTGTAAGTTTTCTTTAAAATATTAATAAAAATATTTTTTTTATATGGTTCACAGAACAAAGTATGAAGAAATTTAAAAGTCATTATTCATCAATGCATTGTTTGACTCTAGCTACATAAAATGTAATTATTTATTTCATTTAGATCAAATTTGCAATACTAAACAATACGTATGTCTTTACTTTGCAAATTGGCCATTGGACCGGAATTTAAATGTATATCCTGTATAAATTCAATCAGGTTTACCGTAAATAAAGATAATTTATTGAATTTATTTTGATAGGGCAAATGATTATAGAAATGTTTGCCTTGCATTTTTTAATAGAAAATATAACATTTTTTTTTATTTTATTGAGTCATGTGCTGGAAGTGACATTTCTTAAGATTTAATTTGCAGAAATAGTTGATTTTTTTTTTTAATTTGAACTTCCGTCAATATAACGGCAGCACACTGATAAAACCAAATTATTTTCCCCTTGACATGCTCGTGCAGATTAAATTTGATCGTTTTGTCTGAAATATATTGTTGAAAATATAGTTAAAATATTTTTTTAAAAATTCGTTAAAAATAGAAGCTTAAGTTATATGTTAAAACACTGATACCATTAGAAAGCTAATTTTTTAAATCTTTAATTTGATGCAAAAATCATGTTTGTGTGATTATATTTTCTGAAGTTATATCCGAAAAACGTCAATTTCGCTTAATTTTTAATTAATTAAAAATTCGAAAAAGGGCTCCAAGGTGCACATTCCCAACCTCCAAGGTATACATGTACCAAATTTGGTAACTGTAGGTCCAACGGTCTGGCCTGTAGAGCATCAACACACACACACTGAGCTTTATTATAAGTATAGATATAGATGAAAATAAATCACAGAATAATAGAGGCTATTCACATTAATATTGATGTTTGTTAATATTTATTTAAAGAATTATTTATTGTGATAATCTTGATTTTTTTAATCATTAGCTAACTTAATGGAATTTTTAAACAATGAAATAATCATGAAATTTAAAACTGTATTAGTAGAATATTACCATCTTCTCACTTTTTATTTATATACCAGTAAAACTAAAAAAAGTAATCATGCTTGTTCTAGAAATTGCATATGGTAACCTAATTTGCCATTTTTCCTTGAAGAAAAAATTCAATTGTACTTATATTAAAAATAAAAAATCTATGTCCAACTGTCTATACCAAGTTAGCCCAGACTTAATTTTACCCTCTTCATTTAGTAAAAATAGTAATAATAAAGTGTTAAACAGTTTAAAATTAGCAGAAAGTGTAATAAATTATTTTCATAACTACTTGAATTCTGTTACTTTGTATTCTATAAATATCAATTTTTTATTGATACCAATGGAAGAAATTCTATCATGTATAATAATCATACACTAATTTAACTTTTTATATTTGATCTCTTAGATTTGATTTCAACTGTATGATATTATAGATATTTAGTTTAAACTTCATTTTTGATTTGTTTAATCTATAAGTATACTGGATTTCAAATTCATATTGTTATAGTTTTCAATCAAAGTAATAATAATTTTAGGAACATTAATGGGAATGACTAATGGTTTAGCTACTACTGCTGGATTCATTGGACCTAAAGTTATTGGATTATTAACAGAAAACAATGTAAGTTTTTGAAATGAAGGAAAATGCTTGTGAAAATTACTGTAGATATTTATTTTTTAATATTCATCTTTTAAAAAATTTAAAATGTGTTATCGGTTAGTTAAAAAAGAGGATGATTTTTGATAAAACATTTATATTTGAATTATACGTGCTTGATAATTTGTGATATTAATCAGTTTTAAAATTATTTGTCATTTTTATTTTTCAAAATGGGCTGGAAAAACGTTTTATTTTCTTTAATTTCAAAATGTCAGTGCAGACTGATGTAATATTTTGCAGGCTTTTATTTGAAGTGAGGTGAGTGAGTTATTAGTGAGGAAAGAAGCACAATTTTTTAAGAATGCTATTTTATTAGAAATTATGTGTGTGTTTTTTGAAACTGCATTTAATTTTCATCTTTGATTTATCTTGTTGAAATGAAGACCTATCAAAAGTTTAGTTCACAAGATATATTGAATTTAACTGATTTATTATTATTGTTGTTAACCATGCCATTAATAATGCGAGAATCAACAGCTCCTGTAAATTATTTGATTTTTTGATAGATTCTTTAAAAATAAGTGAAATTTGCAACCAATTTTTTTTTTCTATTTGAGGATTTTTCCTTAAAAAAATCATTCCGAAAAGGTTGTGCTATTTCTGATGGCATTACAATAGTTATAAAAAAGTAAAAATTGAACTAACGTTTTGTCTCAGTCATGAAGTCTGAACTTATTCCCTGATGATCATTATTCTTAGATTTTTAAAATGCTTTCATTTTTCAAAAATCTCTCAACATTAAAATTTCTTTTTATCCTGTGAGAACATGATATTGTTTACACTTGAGGTTTTTGGAGCCTCAAAATCCGAAAGCAACAAATTATTAATTTATCCCCCCCCCCTTTTTTTAGTTGGCTTTCATAGTATAGCTTCAGAAATATCTGTCTTCTGTTATTTTATTTTGGAGTCGGCTTTCATAGTTTAGTTTTCCATTATCTGTCGGCTTTCACTATAGCAATAGATAATTCAAAAGCTATATAGTTTTTCCCTTGGAAATCAGTGTTATTGCCTAACTTGCATAACGTCTTTTACAAATAAACCAAACAAGTTAAAATATTGTTTGTTTTATCAATAAAGAATTGTTGGTTCAGGGATTATTTCAATGAATTAAAATGTTTATTAGGAATTAATGCATAAATTTGGTTATTTATTCTTAAATATATGAATATATTGTCAAATAATTATTCTATGCATTATTTCTGTCAAGTTACAACCATATTTCCAAATTATATATTCTCCGAATTCTTATGAATTGTCATAATTAATTTAAGTCATTAACCAGTTAAACTGGTTTGAAACAATCATGAACTGTCAGATTATACATGCATTGATATTTAGAAAAACGTTTTTTTCTTCCATCTAAAAAGCGTCTGAGCTTCAAAACTTTGTCTGCGAGGTCGAAAAATTAAAAATGAATAATATCATTACATAAATATGTAATGATAAGTTTAAAAAAATTATCATTACTTATTTATGGAAAGAGAGAGAGGGAGGGATAGAAACAGAAAAGACTTATGATTGTTTCATACTGGTTTAAACTGGCTAATGCCTCAAATTAATTAAGACAAATAACTTAAAAAAATAATGTTCTCACATGATAACTTGAAATTTGTGATAGATTTCATTTTATTTTTGCACTTTTTCCAAATAATATTATATTGTTTGAAATCACAGACCAACATTCTTTAAATTAGGATTTTTTAGCTGAATTTTTGAAAAAGTACATTTAAAATCTAAAGTTTTCTAGGCATTTTAATTTATTTAATACATTTTTAATTATAATTACTAAAATTCCTTGCAAAAAAAGTTTTCCAAATTTTGTTATAAAAAATCTATTTTAGATATAATTAATTAACATTTGGCAGTTTATCATATAATATTGAAATAATTTCAATATAAAATTTTTGTTTCAGATTACTAGTTTTTATCTATTGGCAGAAAACTTTTATCTTTTTTTATTTAATGGTTCTGACTTATATACCCCACCCCTAATTCATAAACATATTCAGGTGCAAAAAGGCAAGCACCAATTCAACAATTTTAACCAATAAAATAACTTTTTTTAAACCCTTATTTTGGCACTTTACATAATTATTTGACTTGGACAATTCTACCAACAGAGAAAAGGTTTTGACATAAGAGAGTTATCAATCTCCCAATTTTTTCTATGTAACTTGAAGGGTTGCAACAAAAGGAATTTTCTAGACTCAATTACTTGAGATAACTGATAGAAATAGTTTTTGAAGTATGAGGAAAATTGTTATTCATATAATTCTTCTGAAGACACATTTGTATTTGCTGTTATCTAAACACATTCATTATGTTCTATTAAAGAATCTGGCTGATTTTAATGTATATAATGCTTGATAAATATTCAAGCAAGGCAAATGAATTCATGCTTTTTGCTTTTAAATTCATATATAAATAACATATTGAGTTGATGTGTGGTTTCAATTTTAATAGGCCACCTCACAAAGGATATTTTGATAGACCTTTGTGTTTTACAATATATATATAAACATTGTAGCTTGCATGGGATTTTGAATTTCTTTTAAATTTAACAGTGAAAACAGAAAATTATTCTTAGAGAACATGAAATTTCTTAAGAATTTTTTTGGGGACTAGAGGATGCAGTTACTATTAAACAAGTATTTGAAATAAGAAACAATTTCTTTTCATTTGTTTAAAACAACAAATTATAACACTAAAATTTAAATACAAAAAATATCAGACAGGATGTCTTCTGTAAGTTGTCTATTTTTAGAACAGGACGTAAAAGTTTTTTTCCATGCTTGAAGACTATAAATAACATTAGAAAAAAAAAAAAAAGACTTATGTTGATATCAGTTTTAGTCAATACTACATTCTTTCAAGATATAATTCTAAAGATTCATCCTTTATCAGAATTTTTTTGGTGAAAAACAACCGACAGATTTGAAATATTTTGGTTGTTGTATGGATATAAATATAGATAAGCAAAATTTTGTCAAGATTTATTATATAATACCTTCACAAGTATATTCTTGCCATTGTCTGTATCACAGAATCCTTGCTATATGATGAAAACCATGTTTTATTTCTTGTGAATTGCAAACAATTGCTAGAAAAACTGTATCGTCCACAGTAAATAAAATTTCACATCCTAGTCGAGTTAAAACAGATAAAAGGTATACAAGCAAAAAATATTTTCATGTTGATTTAATAGTGAATTTGATTAGGGTTGTTTTTAATTTTATAATTGCTTTTAAGCTTAAAAATAAAATTATTAATTTGATGACATCTATACTGTTTCGACTTTTTAAAAAAAGTATCATTATTAGATTTATGTTTAATAATGAATATTAATTTTACCTCATGTCAAATAATTTAATTTCAGGAAACATTAACTCAGTGGAGAATAATTTTCACAATTGCAGTAGCTGTTTATATAATTACTGGACTTCTGTTTGTTTTATTTGGTTCTGCTAAATCACAGAAATGGGGATTGAATACAGAAATGGAGTTATCTGCAACAGAAAAAATAAATGATGTAGGTTAAAAATAACTAACTGAAGCTTTGTCACCTGTATGTATTTAAATGCATAACATTCACAAGCAATATTTTAAAATAATTTGATAGTTTTAAACCATAAATTATTTACTTCCAATATGTTCATGTTTTCCAGATGTGTTTTAACTTGAAATGCATGATAAAACATCATCAATTACCATGTATTTATATTTATGCAATTTTAGAATATTTTAAGATATATGTACAAATTTAATGCTGTATTTTTCTAAACTTTATCACAGCAATATAAGTAGTCTGTCATGCAACATATTATTATGGATTTCATTTTTGCAATTCCTTGTATGCAAATAAATCCTCTACATCTTTCAAAGCACTATGGCTTTTACTATTTTAGTTCAATTAATTTATTCATAAGAAACTGAAAATCTGTCCAAAGCAGGAAATTTATAATTATTTTTCTACTGGACTCCCTAATATTTGGTTATTTCCTGCTTTTCTCATAATACTTAATTGTAAAAAAAAATCCAGCAACAAATTAGATTAATAATTCACTGTTGATACACACATTTACAAAATCATTACCAGTTAGAATAAAAGATAATAAATATTTCTCAATATACAATGGAATAATTTTAATGCTTTTTTAGGAATAATATAATCTGAAATACTTCAGTAAATAGTTTCTATTTGCTGTATTACAAATTATTTTATCTGGTAAATGGAATGTTAATATTAAGATATTTATCAAAATATACATTCACATTTATTTTTAAAATTTAATTGTTTTTTTTTTCTAACCTATTTATTCAGATAAAAAAAAACTTATTTCATACATTTATTTACAAGCCAGGCTGCGATACATTTAGATATGATGTCCTGGGCAATTTTTATAATGTGTTCTCCATTTCAACACATTTGGATGATTAACTTTATACATCAACTTGTTAATAATTTATTTTATCTGTGAAAATATTTTTTTTAAAAGATCTTCATTATGACTTGTACTTACAGTGTTCCGAGTGAATAAATTGAAACAAATAGGATAAGATTGATTAGATTCCTATTATTTTTTAGATTAGATTTGCTAATATATTTTAAATTCATCTGAATACAGCTGAACTAGTTGATAATCTGTTAGTCATGTTATTGAATAAGATATATTTTATATAGGCTTTATTTCATTTAATTCAACATGACCTTGTATGACTTTGAGCTTCTTATTTTAACAATGTGTTTTATATTATCATTATTAAAATCTTAATATGCTTTAATAGGAGTTCATTTTAAATTTATTTTGTTTTCTTGTATATATTTGTCACATTTCAAAATTTTATTCCGTGAAATACAATTGTTTGAATATAGCATGAATTTATTTTTTAAAGTCACATCCAGATTTATGTGAAATTGTACTTGTAATCATAAAATTCACCAGAAATTGTTTTCTGCAATTTTTAATTGCAAAAGAAATTGTTTTCTGCATTGTACCTCATACAAGCAATAAATGCTGTTGGTAACTTTTTTAATTAAATTCCATAGCAAATGTTCCTTCTTAATTAGAAAATTTCTATAATCCAAAACACTATTCTTATACGTTGAAACCAATTCTTAGCTGCATTGGGGATGAGAAAGCTGTATCCAACAAATTACAAACTTAGTAGTCAAAATAATATTATAATTTTAAATATAATTTTTTTCTTATAAATATGCACTTTGAAAGGATTAGCAATCTAAAATCTAATTAGATATTTTTATTTTCTTATATTAAAAGACAATGCAAATACTTGACAATGACAATGCAAAGAAAACAATCTTGACCTCAATAAAGGTTTGTCCATACTCAGTCAAAAAATTGTATTATAAATGTTTAAAGCTTAAAAAATCCTGTAAACAACCTAATGTCCTTGTAATGATTGCTAATTGTTTGAAACTACTAGGCCTTTGAAAACAAACAGCAACAAGTACTTTTTGTGATTTTTTTGATCATGTTAAAATGATCAAAGGTAAGATTTGTATTATTAGATTTGATCACAAGAAACTTAAATAATGCCTGTTTCCCCACACTATAAAATTTGCCAGCATTTGATACACCAAATAATTGTACAATTTAAAAAATCTTTGCATTATGAATGAAAAGTATAACATTTATACAGATATATGAGGAAAAAAAATAACTGTTACTTCCAAGCAGACATGATTTTCATATAATTTAACACCAGTACAATAAGGGGGGGAAATCAAAATCCATTCTATTGCTTAAAAGAAATAGTAATAATTTTACTGTAAAAATATTCATCAAATAGATCATTCAAACAAAATGATAATAAATCATTGGTCTCTTAATATATATTTAATGATACATATGTTACCTATTTAGGAAGTGGGGAAGATGGAACATAAAAATAAAGCGATTTGAACAGGGTAAGATTCAACAACTACTTAAAGCAGTCCCATCAGACTAGATCTAGGCAAATTTAGAATCCATTTATTCACAGTTATTTTTTTTAAACTTGTAATATGCTAAAGAACAGCTTCCATATTTACTTCAAATCAAATAATTCTTAATTGCAACTTTTTAAAAACTAGATAATTAATACATTCAAGAAAATTTAAGAATTATGTTCACATATAAAAAATATGATTTATATAGTTTAATACATTTTTATGAGCATTATAATTTGTATAAAACACTTTTGGATAGGTTAAAGGACCAAATTTAAATTTCTTAAGATGGTACTTTTACATAGCTGGCTTCTCACACGATAAATTCCTATGATATATACAAAGATGAATTTTGTAATTTCATATTATGATATTTTTTTTTTCTTTCCAAATAACTTTTTAATACAGAAGTTGGCAATTTAATATGTGAAAGAAATGACCACAGCTATTACAGAATGTTTTATTATAGAATAAGACTGGGGAAATGTGTTAGGTACTTAAATTGTGCTACATACAAGGGTCATATAGCTGACAAGTCTTACCTAAGAAAACCCAAAAAATTCAAATTTGATGCAACATATATTTAGGAACTTAAAATTAAAAAAAAAAAAAATTAAGTAAGATGAAAAACTCATTTTCAAATTTATAAAAATGAGAAAAATTATGTGTCGGAAAAGTGCATACTGGGGAAAAAATGTACAACTTCACTTAATCAAGATGCTTAAATAAAAATACATGCATGGTCTTATTCTCTTGCATAGTTTTCACATACATACACATACACACATCTTATGAAAATAGATTATCACAAAACCGTCCCCACATGCGACATTTTTGCTCCAATCCTAGCAAATCTCTATTAGTAGTAATTTTATTACAGAAATATAACTTATAAATGTTTTCTATATTTCCTACAGAAGTAAATAGAAGTCGTTTTTTCTTGGGAAATCAGGAAGGATTGACAGCTATGTGAGGTGTAGGTTACAAGCTTATGCTTGCATAGATGTACCAGCTACATGGCCCTTATGCACATTGAAATTAAGGTGACTGACACCTTTTGAATTTTGGCTATTGCGACATCGCTTATCTTGGTCATAGAGTTCAAGTTTTACTGCATCAGACTGAATTGAATTTATGCCACAAATGCTAGAAATATCTTTGATTTCATCTAAATCATCAGCTGTAAATAATGGATTAGCAGTACAGTCATCAGTCCAGCCCAAAGAGGGAAATATGTCATCATTTCCAAAGTTTGTACTTTTTGTTAACAAAACGTTCGATTTGACCGGAGAAGAGAAAACTTCACTCATCTCATAATGCGACAATGAGGAACTTAAAATATTGTCAGAATCAGACATTAAATAATCCTCCCACCCTTTGTTACCATCCAAAAGGGTTTCAAAATCTGAGAGGGTTTTTATATCATAAGCTATATCAACATGGTTATCAAGAATGGTAGGAAAATTTAATTCTGGAATGTCTTCACCACTGCTGGAACTGCACCCAATATCCACTGCTTCATCTGATAAACTGTAAGAGCTACTACTGCTACTATCTTGGGATGATGGCGAATTATATAAAGTGGACTGGTCTTTTATTTGCTCCTTGTATTTCGGATTTTCTGAAAAGGCTGACTTAGAAAATTTGTTCACGATCCTTTGGTTCTCAGATGCTTGTTGTGCCTTTGCTCCACGACTAACTATAGCTTTCACCTTGCTGGCATAGCTATGAAGTGAAGTGTTGTCCATTTTAGTTTTATTCAATTTACTTTTGGATGGCTCTTCAGATTGTTCCTCTTTGTTGTGCTGTGATAAGTTCTTACTAGGAGATATTTTAACAGTTTTTGGTCTCGAATGCGATCTTTTAATACTACGCTTCATCTTTCCATCTTTATCCTTCCCACGTTTTCCATCAGCTTTCGGCTGCAGATGTTTTCTTCGAAAATGAGCTTGGAGATTACCTTTCTGGGAGAAACACAAGTGGCATTCATCACACTGAAAAGGCTTTTTGTTTTCATGTACTTGCTGGATGTGCAACATAAGAACTGACCTGCGTGTGTACCCTCTGTTGCATATATCACAGATAAAGGGTTTTTCACCTGTGTGACAATTCATGTGACGTTGCAATGAACTCTTAATATTGAAAGATTTGTGGCAGAGTTCACATTCAAATGGTCGCTCATTATTATGATGCCGAAGATGAGCTTTCAGGTGTTCCTGCTGAAAGAAATCTTTGTCACAAAAAGTACACTTGAATACTTTCTTTGTTGCATGAAATTTTAAATGTTGGTTAAGATTTCCTTTTTGTGAGAAACGCTTGTGGCAGTAAGGACACTGATACTGATGTTTTGCATGAGTTTGAAGATGAGATTGCAGGTGATGTTTTTTGAGGAAGTTTTTTCCACAGATATGACAATGGTGCTGTGCTTTATCTGAATGTAATCTCAAATGTTTCCGATAGATGATATGATTCTTAAAAGCTTTCTGACATAGCATACATACAGTGATCATGTCAGGACCACCTACAAAACAAATTTAGATCTCATTTTTGTGTGAAATTATTTACATAAGTAAAAATAAAATAGAACATGCTTAAAAGTAATTATTTGAAATAAAAGGAAATGTTAAATTAATAAATGGTAGTTTGAAATATCAGCTCAATTACATTATTTCAAAAACACAATATATTTCCGAAATTCCCGTTACTTACAATGACATAATAACTAAGAATATATTTTCTTTAGGTACACAAGATTATACATAAATCTGGAAACAAATATTATACAGTAGAACAGTATTCAGATACAGATGATTGATTCTTAATTTTAAATTTAATTGATAAGCAGAATTACATTAACAATCAACTGCTTAAATTTATTAAAAAAATGATACCAGATTTCATATTCTATAATGTTATCAAAAATTTGACATTAGTAACTAACTCATGAAAAGAATACACATATCTATTTTTATTTATCTTTAATTCTATTCTAATTATGGGAATATAAGAGTAAGTTAAAGATTGAATGAAATAAAACAAAAGAAATATTATGCATTTACTAGCATATTTAAACAATATTTACTTACTTTTCTTCTTGATCTTTTTACTGTCAATAGGAGCTTTCATTGCTGCAGTGTGATCATTATCAATTGCTCTAGATATTCGGTCATCAACAATCTTACTTTCTGGAAAACCTTGACTTTCTAAGAACATCTTATTGCTGTGAAACATGAATATGTTATAACAATGAAAACAAAACATTAAAAAATCTTAATAATCTATCATTATTTCATATAAATTATATGAAGAATCTTGGCTCTTGAATGCATCAGATTATGATTATTTAATACTACTGAACAAATTTTTTTAACACAAAATGGAATATCTTAAAAGTTAAATGCACAATCAATAATTTGGCTTCATTAGTTAAGATAACTTTACAATTACAATTAATATTTTTAACTGATCTGCACTAATTATGAATCTAAAATGGTTACAATACATGCGACATAATATGTGAATATATCAAGAGATACCTATATAATATAGCAGAACTAATATCATTTAATAAACTAAGCAGAAACAATAAATAAATAAAATGCATGAATTATAATAATTTTCATGAAATTTATTTTTCTTATAAAACGCAAAATTAACTCTTTTCACTTCCTTTAAAACATTTCCATTGACAGAGTTATTATGCATGTTCTCCTAACTTTATTTGGAAATACCTCAACATTACTGATGTTTATAAGTAATAATCAACAGAGATTACATAAATTTCTTTTAAGATCTTGATAATTATATTTGAAGTTTGACAGAAATAACCAGCATTTTCATTCACTACACAATCAATTTAAATAGAGAGGCTCTACATTTTAAAATATTCACATTCAAACAGCTTATTGTTCCTTCCCAAAATGACAAGTATAAGATTAAGATTCAAAATCTATAATTATTTGCACCCTTTTTCTTTTTTTGTTTCCAGAAATCAAAAAAGCCTTTAAAAAATCAAACATAGTAGATAATCATAAATTAACGATCAATGCACCTTTGGGTAAAACATTCAGAATTTGATATATAATTTTATTCCCATAACTGCTATAGTACAGCAATAATATTTAAAGATCTGATCAATTAGACACACAAGTCTAGCTATTTAGAATTAGTTGTAAATAATTACATCTTGGATATCTTATTTTTTATTTTTAGAAATGCAATTTAAGCCAAGATCTGTCTTTCCTTTTTAATATAGTATGTCACTTGTTAAAATATATGTTGAAATCAATCATCTTGATTTAGGAGCAGATAAATAAATGATAA
Source organism: Argiope trifasciata (assembly GCA_026543055.1). Lineage (NCBI taxonomy): Eukaryota > Metazoa > Arthropoda > Arachnida > Araneae > Araneidae > Argiope > Argiope trifasciata. The sequence continues at coordinate 384,172 of JAPMOQ010017299.1, read as the reverse complement.
TCCAAATTAAATTTTGAGTTTCTTTTGCAAGAATAATTCACGCAACATTGCTTAACAATACATTAGCATTTTATAGATAATTTAACAATATTAGAATTTATGAAAAGTAATTGGCTTATATGAAAGTAATATTTCACTAACAATTTTGGTTTCCAAACTTTAAACAAAATTTCAATAAATTCATCAATATTAATGATAAAAAACATGTAAATAATCTACCAGCTATAATTGAAACCCCAATGATCCACATTAAATATGAAAATCACATTTAATGGCCTCTAAAAATTTAAGGAATAATTCAGATCAAAATTCGAAACAGTATATGCTAAATATGAATATTTAGTAAAAATGAACGAAAACAAGTTATAATATAACTTGTTTTAAATTATAATATAATTTTTTAAAAAACGATTTAAATTTACAAAATTTCACATTTTTGCGATAAAAACAATGAAAAATGCGAACGATACAAGAGATACCCGAAGATTACGTGATTTCAAAAATGCCCGCCAAAATTGCTTTGTTTTGTCGCCGTAAGTATTGATGTGAAACTATTGGCGACAATAATTTGCGCCAAACCGGCAATATCCATAAACATAAAGGAAATGCTGTTACATATAGTAATACATCAATATAAGTTGGCTAGGCATGGAAAATCAACGCTAAAAATGACATTTCCCGTCGAATATTTACATTACAAATCATAAACACAATTTCAAACAAGCTATTATCGAATGACAATGTCACAACACAATGGTGTATCAGTAGATCAACATACCACCTACCACTGAAAGAATCTGAACAAAACTAAACAGAAATTATTTAAAATTATTTCACAAAGTACTTACTTTCTAATTGCTCTCAAATGATTTCTCGAACAATATTTTTCAGATAAAACACATGAAAGGTACCAAGTTCAACTGCGCACTACAAAGAACAATTTGAAGCGGTTATTTCAAGGTAGGCTTAGTTTGCGCGCTTTTTGTATTCCATGGAAAAATGTACCATACAATGTTTTCGAATAAAATACTAATGCACAAGATATAAACACATGATTTTTGAAGAAATATTAATAAAAATTTTGATTATTAATTTTTCAAAAAACAAAATAAATAAAGTTGAATAGACGCGGCAAAACAACTATCACAACGCCTGTACTTATCGTGTTTTACAATGGATAAAGCAGAGTTGAGTTGTTTGATTGTTGTCTATAGACAGTTTGTCTACTGGAGCCGCAGCATTAATTGGAAATGTACAAAAAGTCACATGACTTGTTTTCAATAGTTTTTAAACTTTTAAGAATATGACGTAATTTATTAATAAAACTCGGAGATACGAAAAAAGTCTTTCAGGCTGAAAAGTGAGCAACTTTTTGAATAAGAGATAGTGGCAGATTAAGGAATTTTGGGGTCTAAAGTATTACTCATAAGCGATTCATCTTTTAATAATTTGTCCCATTTCGCATTTTTAACGTAATCAATATATTGAGGATTCTTTTTTCAGATTTGAGTTTTATTTTGTGAAAATGTACATGTTTTTATTTTTTATGACTCAAGCTAGCACGTATACAATTATATTTATATACAGGCTTCATATTTATAAATATGTTGACAACTAATTAAACGTAATAAAACAGAAAAACAATAATTTTGACTTGAAAAATATAAAATTTATCCTAATACTTCATAATTTATAAAATTTTTACTTTTTTACAAATTTATTTCTTTGACAACTTGGGTAATAACACTGACCTTCCTTCAAGACCCACATCAACCTAGCAGTCCTAAACAGCTGAATACTTCGAAATCTGTCAATAGTAAGAATGGTAAAATTTTTAAATACTGAATTATTCATAAACAATATTTACCATTATTTAATGGTAGGATTTTATAAAATTGCAATTAGAAAATTAAACTTTTATATAATTATTTGAAAGTACAATCCTCTTATTTGTTATATTATTATTTTATGTTCCTATGAATCTCAAGAATCTATTCAACAGTATCACAACTTACTAAATGCTGACTAAATATCAGCAAATTCCTCTTCTCTCAATATCATTTTTTTATAACCCAGTTTCTTTTCACGCTATTTTTTAAAATCGGCAAAATATTCGAATCCAGGAATGGAATCTGTTAATAGTCAGTCAACAGTTCTATAGTGTATCGACGTTACATATATATAGATAGATAATGCGGTGACTTTTTGAATTCATATTTAGAAGTCAAATGGAACTGTAATTTAAAAACTGCTTTAATACATTCATTGTGTAGACATATCATAAATCAAGAATGTTGGTTGAATTCAAGAATTTGAACTATATACTATTTCAAACTATTGAAGCATATAAATGCATGTCTTGAGAATACGTTAACCTTTCTTTGCATATAATTTGTTTGCAGTAAGCACAATTATTATTTCTGCACTTATATAGTTAGTATTAACTTGTGAATGTATACTGTGAAGAATACATCCACAATATTTAAGAATGTTAAAACTATTTATTAAATAATTTGCAATCACTATTAGCACAAAAGCTTACGATATCCTGAATGTGAAGATTCCGTTATAATATTATAGGACATTTTGCTATTGAAATGTAAAAATTTGATATTAATAAAAAATTTGCAAATCGACTTAGTAATTTTAGGTTTTTATTCTATTGTCGAAAATAAAAATCTTCTTTTTATTGTCATGCTAAAAAACTTAAAAATAATTAGATTTCAAATCCGTAGAATTTTAAAGGAATTTTGCAACGCTATTTCATTTAGAAAAGTACATGTATATTTTATTTTTATGAAAATTCATATTAAACCTTCTTGTTTCCAAATCTGTATTGTCATATTAGCAAAAATAACCCAAGAATATCAAATCTTCATGATATTAACTGCCATTAGAATATCAAAATCCCATAAAATACCCGATGCCATATAATGGTTTCAGTGAAATTTTAGGCTTTCATTTCCAA
>JAPMOQ010017299.1:331948-380804 GCA_026543055.1 Argiope trifasciata | reverse complement strand
CAACAAAACGGAGTTGTTGTACTTGACCAAACACAAATGTCTATCACGCTGTTAAGTTATAAGACTAAATAAAAAATATATTTCGGTAACTCAAACATAAAAGAAATTTTATACGCATGTGAATTTTGACGATAAGCAGAGTCTTATTCTTTTGTTGTAAATAAAGCATCAGCAATTTTGAGTAGTTCGCTTAAAGAAGCACTTAAGTATAAATAAACAAATATCGTCGATTTTGATTTCGATAACGCTTTCATGGAATTATGGAATTTATAATTTATGGCAGTCATTGCTTATGATTGGTGTAACAAATTTTGATCCCAACTATAAAGACATTCTTCAACAAAAAAACAGTTTCATCATTCGCATTAGAAGTTACGTGAAAATATTTCAATTTATATAAAATAATTATATAATTATACTAGTATTTTGTTTTTATAATTATTTAGTATTTTGTATTTTCAAGTTACAATAAAATAGTATTAATTAATAGTATTTAATGCTAATTTACTCATAATGATATTTTTCAATTTGTATATACATGTGGCCCGTATAACATGGATCTAATTTCGATTCGGCCCGTGCCGCGAAAAGTTTGGACACCTCTGTTTTAGAGGAATGTGATTGAAACTAATTGCATCTCCAGATGAATAAGATCTGCTTTCACTTTTTGTGTTGTAGATAAAAAAAGAACTTGTATTCGAAAATCGAGTATCGAAAAACTAAGAATAAAGGAAATATTTATATTTACAAGCATAAAGGAAATATTTACAACTATTCATACTTTAAAAATATTCTGTATGATAATATGTTATTCGCTGATTTATTTCCCAGGTTCATTGTGTTCATTTACAATTTTCTAACTTTCTTCTTCAGACGATTCTGTATTTTCATCAGCAGATTTCGGTTTACGAATCCAATCTTGTTCTTCGGCATCGGCGAAAAAATTGTAGAATATGCCTGTGGTACAAATGACAGCGGCAGAGATAAAAAACACGATTCCCCAGTTCTTCATTCTATGCTGCGAAATGAAAGGTTTCTTTAAGCATGATATTCTCCATTCTCTTATTTTAGAAGCAATACATTATTTTCATATATTATCAATTAAATTTAAAATTTAATCTTTAGTGCTTGAACATTCAAAATTGAATGTCATTTCGGAACTTCATACAAAGCAAATTTTAAACAATGAGTTACTTTTTAATTCATTATTGTTGTTGTTACTTATGGCACTTTACAAGCCCGCTCACAATTATCTGCCAGCAATTTAAGCCGAAATGAGCCCCCCTTGTTTTTCCAGTAGCATCAACTAGGGCCAAATGTAAGACTTAGTTACTTCATGCTTCATATTCGTTTGCACAACTCCTTTTTACAGGGGGGGGGGTGGCACATTCACATACATCACAGATAGAACGCAGAAGAACAACCATGTCCGAATCGGGATCCAAATCACGGGGAAGACATGCTATCCGTATGCCAGGACACCACTTTAATTTGTTAATGTTTGCTATATATGAATGAATGGTTACATTCATAAAGAATATGTATGAAGGATATTCTTTTAAAATACTTGACAATGATTTTTTCATCTGTCATTTATCAAAATTCATACATATTTATATATGTCATTCATATATATTTATGCCGTCGTCCAGGCATAGGACGCTTGCCCGTGATTTGTGTGTGCCGGTTTCGAGTCCCGGTTCGAGCATGGTCGTTTCCCTGTGTTCTGTCTGTGAGTTGTATGAATGTACTCCCCTTTTAAAATGGATTGTGCAAGCGAATGTGAAGCATGGAGTAGTCAAGTCGCAAGCTTGATCTTAGTTGGTGCTACTGATCAAACAAGAGACGCTCATTACGGCTTCAATCGCTGGCAGCTCTTTGTCAGCTGGCTTGTAAAGTGCCATAATTAACAAAAACATACATATTTATTGAGAATATACATGAATGACAATCATTCTGTATATGATCCATCATTCATGAGATTTTTGGGTAGAAAAATTTTTAGTGCAAAACGCTAATAATTCAGTTATTTTAAAGACATAAGTGTTGAATTAAAAAAAATGTGTAGAAAATCACGTGAAAGAATAAAATTAATGCATCAAAAGCTCTCAAGGTTTGGAAGATTAAAGAGATGAACTCTTATAGATAAAAAGAAAGGAAAGAAAAGAAACCCATACTAGTATGGTCTTCGAAATTTTGAAAAATCGAATTCCAAGATATTCGAAAAACTACGAATATCTTGGATGACATTGATGGACAATATATCGATAATTTGTGTTGCTTATTTTTACTAACTCTATCATGAGACTATGCATTTAAAGGCTTTTTTGCCAACTGGTTGATACTAAAATTTGTCATGGATTGATAGTTGCAATAACGATAACATTCCAAATTTTATTAGTTTAAATAACAATTCACTCTTGAATGGAGAGTTAACGTTAAATTTAATAACTGTGGTCGTCTTTATCTAACGATTATTATAGGACTATTTTTGTTTGGTATATCCTAAAGGGATTCCTTGCATGATTACATTTTATTTCATCTATATATTTTTGCAATTGTTTGTATGATTTTACAGTATTCTGTTCTAAAAATTGCATATACAAGACAAATTACATAATTATTCTAACAAATAGTTAGATTAGTATTTTTGGGACATAAATAATATCCCTAAAATACTGATAATAATTAGAATATTAAATTTTTGTATTTCCTAAAAATGCAAAAAGGTTTTCAACGTGCGGAGTAGAGAGCTGTTCTTATTTCATTCATATGATTTCTAAATAAATATGGTCTTGTGAAAGCCGATTGCATTACAGAAATCTGTGCGTTTTTAAATCTCGTATGCATTTTCCCGATGAATTTATATTTTTATAAAAATTCCATCAACAGTTACGTTTTTACACATTCTTTACTTTGAAAAAGATTTTTTTGTTATTGCTTCTACTGTTTCAAGTGATATGTTAACATATTCTTTTAAAGTTTAGTTTAGTTATATTAACGTCCAGTTTAAAGCAACACGAGGGCTATTTTGGGACGGACCTCGTAATTTTGAACCAAGATCAGATGACGAGGACGACACCTGAACTGGCACCCCCCTCTCCACACCACACCACACTAACGGGAGGACGTTTGGCCTGACAGATTTAGCGAACAAGAGACCCCCTCACACGACGGTTCTTCGGTGGAATCGAATCTCGAACCTGAAACCCTCCGGTTCCGAAGCCGAGACCTTACTACCAGGTCACCTCGGTACCATATTCTTCTAAAAATAATATATGTTGGGATATGAAATATTTTTTTAGGCATCAATCACATAAGTAGGATCCTTTCTATTAGAAATCACAATTGGCCTTAGAAGTCTGAATTAATTAAAATTTAACGGAAGAAAATTAATAATAAGCGAAAGAAAATCATTATAACAGAGTATAGAAAATTTTGAATCTCTATAAGGAAATCAAAACTCACTCCAGTCTTAAGAATCCACTTATTAAACACTATAGCAATACATCCAAATACGCTACCAAATGTTCCTGTTATAGCAACAAGTGTTCCTGCAAGAAGCAATAAAAGAAAAATAATTAGATTAGTTTACAGCTTCAGTTTTATTGGGAAGTTAATAGAACTGCATTGCAACTTGATAAAAGACTTTCGGAACTGGATATTTCTAAATACGAAGTATTTACATCTTGTATTGCTTTACAGGTATGCAACATTTTAACCCTTTATTTACTGAATTATATCGCCATCAATTTTCCAACTTCATTTTTGCACTAGTAGCTTAGTTTTCTTGCAAAATAATCCCGGGGAACCCAAGAAAAAAATGTAATGAACAGAAATATCTTAATTAGTTCAATTATTAATTAAATAGTTTTAATTACTACTTTTAGCTTGTATTAACTTCATGTTATTCGGGTTACATTCCCCGTGTTCTTTAGAATACCATCGGCAAAAATAGTGTTATAGTAAAGATATAAGCTAGATTTAAATGGTACTTTTAAGTACCGTCAGTAAATAAAGGGTTAAATGGTTAATATAAATGAATTCTAAAATAAAAAATAGTCTCAAAATTGGTTAGATGAATTTTTTTAGTATATATGGCATTAACTTCCTAGGAGGATACCTAAGATATTTGTAAGTTCCTATGTATGTAAACAGGTTTGTGGTGATATCTTAATAAGCCACATAACATCTACGGGAATGAGCAGTTGCTTTTGTCCTGTGGTTATGTTACTAGGCTTCAAACCCAAACGTCCCGGGTTCTATTCCGAGCACAACATCACCACCTACAATGGTGACCTCGAACAATGAACCTTCAACCTTCATGCAACTGATGTGGCGCCATCTACCCGCAACCAAAGTCGTCAGACTCACTTGACGCAACAATTCACGCACTCTCGCCATAACGCTTGGCATGACAAAAAAGTTCTCCGCTCGCCAAACAAAAATGGGTACGGCGCATTAGACACAACAGCTACACACAGCAACCTCTCACTCAACAAACCAATTCATCACCACTCAATAACAACGTCAACTCTCTGGAAGGAGAGTCTGTGGTGATATCTTAAAGGCCTTATCACACGGTGAAATTTCGCCAGCACTCTTCCATTTCTACCCTCAAAAACCGGTCAGGCAAGTTTCATAATCGACAACTTTATCGAACCAGTTCGAAAATGTTATCGGAAATATTGTCCGCAAACGAAATTCAACCAATCATGCGAAACTTTGAAGTGACGTCACACAAGTGACGTCACTTTCCTTATCGTTTGCTGACAGAAAGTGCAGAAGATATCTTGCCGTGTGATAAGGCCTTAATAAGCCAGATAACATCTACGGGAATGCGCAATTGCTTTTGTCCTGTGGTTATGTTACTAGGCTTCAAACCCAAAGGTCCCAGGTTCTATTCCGAGTACAACATCCCCTCCAACAGGTTCTTGCCCCCTCTCCTTAGTGAATATAATATTGTTATTTAATTGCCTTCAAATTGATATAATGTAGTTCCGCTTCTTGGGTGGTAAGCGTATGAGCTGCGCTATAAAGAGGACCATTTGCAGCAAAGTGAAATTAAGTCAACACTAATTGCACACTTCACTTTCACAATTGATCTAATTTCTTATTATTCATAATTAAATCAGTTTCACGCTACTGCTCTTGGATTGGCTAATCTATTTGAAAGACTTGATCTCTTGAGGGTAGAGAAGCGGCGTTGGATGTTCTGATGACGTGGTTCGCATGCGAGTTGTATCAGCATTCGAAAACTATGTATACATTCGTAAAGTATGCTCTCCCCATGAAAGCGGAAATTTAAATAATTACCTCTGAAATCCAAATATAGCCTTGATGAGCATCGCATTCTAACTCATCCAGAAAGCGTTTCCAATTATATTTTTCTCTGTTATTCTGACTCGGCTTTCTATTTCCTTCTGCATCTATCAGTTTGTAGGCTTAATTTTGAGTCACAATTCAGGGTAATTCAAAATGAATATAGCGATTACAAACGGCTACAACTATTTAATGAAAAATAATTTATCGTTAAGATTAACAAAGCATATAGACATTACTTCAAAATTTCTTTACGTAAGACGCAGATGCAGTGAAGCGTAAGCCTACGCATGCGCGAGTTGAAACTTCGCAACAATAGGAGAGTTGGGTGCACTCTTATTAGTGAAAACAGCAAGTCCTGACTTGACACCCTGCGATTTTTCTCCATGGGATTATGTGAAAGACAGTATATATGTTGTTTCCCATGGCTCAAAACAATTGAAAAAGTGTCCACAGTCACCAATTCAAGCTCATCTGTAACTGCAGACATTTTAGAATGTATGGCATGAAATGGACTACCACTTAAATATTGTCTGTATGACCAAGGGAAGTCAAATAGAATATCTATGCAGTGTATATACAAAATTTTAAAGCTCAGTCTACATTATGTGTTAAGCTTATTGATGAGTTCTTTTTCATTAAATAATTATAGCCGTTTGTAATCGTTATATTTATTTTGACTTACCTTATATATAGTTTAGTTCAGTTATATTAACGTCCTGTTTTTAAAGCAACACCAGGGCTATTTTGGGACGGACCTCGTAATTTTGAACCACGATCAGATGACGAGGACGACACCTGAACTGGCACCGCCCTCTCCACATCACACCAGTGGGAGGACGTGTGGCCTGACAGATTTAACGAGCAAGAGACTCCCCTCACACGACATCGGTGGAATCGAGTCTCGAACTTGAAACCCTCCGGTTCCGAAGCCGAGACCTTACCGCCAGGCCACCGCGGCCCCTTTACCTTAAATATAATCGATAATTCAAGATTTCTGCATCAAGATTAACTGCATTCTTCTATAAGTAAAAAGTGTTAAGAGTAGATCAATTTCGAAATTGTCAGAGCTATACACAAGAAATACTATTCTTGATCCGAAAAAGAAGATTTATTTTGGGGTATTAAAAAAAACTTTTATTTTTTCAGATAAAAGTCAAATATCTTACCAGCCAATTCTGGGCACATATCGATATGGGTTACTAGAAATCCAGAAGTAATGACACCCATGAATGCGCTTATGCATAAATGTAATGCAAGCGCAAACTTCACTTCACATCCAACGAAAGTAATAGGAATGAAGCACATAGCAGGCACAAAGAAAGCTGGAAGAGAAGGCCAGTTTAATGGAAAACAGGCAAACACTATTAATAGATTTCAAAGGAAATGAACAGCCTGTCATGTATATTGAATTTTGACGCTTTTGTTGAAGCAAAAACCTATTTCTTAAATGAAATAATCCTGACATATATTCTTTTAATCGTCTGTTGCCATAGAAACTATTAACTTATTTTTTTATATGGTACTCAGATGACTTCCGTTAAATGGTATAATAGTCTGAGAGCTTATCCTGGCATTTAACTTCTTCAAAGAAGATTTCACAGAAAAAGGCATTTTTTTTGTCCGAAGTAAGGATATAATGTTAATTTCTGAGGAATAGGTTATTATTTATATTTATAGGATCATTAAAAAACTTGAACAAAATGACATGGCAGATCCATCATACAATAAGGATAAAAAAAATGGACAGGAACAGATGGTCGCAAATGCCTGCAGAGGGTGGTAGAGCCACGAGTTACAATTGTTATTACGAGTTGCAATACAAACAGGAGCTGAACAAACAGAGATTGTCTTCATTTGAGCAGTGGAGGCATTGGGCGTAACATGGCTAATTACATGAACCTCGAAATGGGTGGCATGTATTTAATTTACGACATGACAAAATGCAATGGACGAGAAGCCTTGCGAATGTATAGAAAGAAATATCCTTGTAGAAAAGTGCTTAGCAACTCATTCTTTTCCACTCAACTCCTGCAGATTTCAGCACAGATGCCAGAGTACATCTTCAGGCTATTTTTCTTGGCTGCCGGGTTGGTCACGATGGACCAATCGCATGGCCGCCACAATCACCAGACCTGTATCTCTTGGATTTTTCTTATGAGAATTTTTAAAAGGAATTGTGCATGCAACACCTGTTGCAACGCCGAAAGTCTTAGTAAGACGAATTGTTGTGGCAGCAGAATGTGTTTAAGATACACCTGGTATCTTTGAGAAAGTGAGCTGTTCCATGTAACGTAGATGCCAGGCGTGTCTCGATGTATCTGGCAAAAACTTTGAGCATCTTCTGTAAGCTCAACATTTGACGTGCATTAATTGCATGTGAGTGAGTAATAATCAAATAACTGATCTGTATTGTTTTTTTTCTTCTCATTGAATGGTATTATTTTAGACGCATTGTAGAGGCCCTGGATCGCAGTTGCGACCAGCTGTTCCTATGCGATTTTAGATCATTGTTGTATGACTGATCTACCGTGTATTTTTTCCATGTTTTTTTAAATCATCCTGTATTTTTAAACATACCAGCTCCATGCAAGATCATGAAAGCTGCAATGGAGGATTAAAAGTTCGAAATCACCGGATGTTTATTACTGAGCTTTTAAATCTGACGCCAAGGATAAAATATTTTCATAATTTAGCCATTCTTCAAAAGTATTCGTGTTGCTTCAAAAAATGCTCTTAATATATTCTATATAGAGAGGAAAATAGTTTCGAGTATCATTTAAGATAAACAACGAAAGAAGTGTTTCTATGGACAAAAATGATAATTAATTGCAACAAAATTTAGTTAGGAAAGCCACAACGCATATATTTTTATATTTTGAATCCTTCACATAGAAGTTGTGTGCTTCAGAGGTTAAAAAAACCACAACAGAATAAATATGTTGGTCTCTTTTTTTCAATCAATAGAATTCAAAATTTGGACCAGAACTACAGCTATTATACATAATATTATTCTTGCTTACACTCGATGTTTATAAACTTTAAATAAAAGTGATCCACATGCAACACAGAGGGACAAGAACAATTATATTTGCCAAAATGTTTATAATATTCTAATATTTTATTATTCTTAGAATATGCATTCTTAACAGATTTCTTCATTTGGTAACTAGGCTAATGACACCATTTAATTAATCTGTCTGCTGTCCTCCAATAAGCTAATCGAAATCAGTCATTGTCACTCATTCTATAGCTAAACTATAATAAAAAACCTTTACAGTGTAAAAAATTTAGTAAAAGTTAATAAATTAATAATATGTTAGAGAACAAACTCTCCTAGTGTCTTCCTTTATTTCAAACTGCTGAATGATAGAATTTTCTCTACATACAAAAAAAAAAAAAAAAAAAAAAAAGAATTATTATAACATGCAGAGACGGCTTTCTCTTCAAAGGGGCTGGGTGCAAGAAGTCATTGGGAGCCCTAATTGTTTTTTGTAAAGCAATAAATAAATATAATAATAATAATAATCTGAACATATATTATTAATACATATTTATTTAATGAGTGATTTTTCTTCTTTTTTGTTAATACATCAATTATTTCAGAAAAATTACAATACAGCAAGTACATTTAAGCGTTCAAAACACATGCTTGACCGAAGATAATTTTTTTATTAATTTTAATTTACTAAAAGAGTGGTCAGAACCTACTGTAGTAACTGGCAAAGTAAAGAAAAGTTTTGTAACTCATTATAATTATTATTTAGTATGCGTTGCAATATATCGGGCTTTAATTAAATCTCTTTCATTCAAAATCAAATATCTTAACTAACAAATTTCTTGGATTAAGGTTTCATCTACATCTGCGTTATAAACTTTATAAATTTTTGGAGCATTTCTATAATTCATATTTTGTGTCTTGTGACTAAGTCTGAAAACAGCTAGGCAAACATCTTCAACAGCTCTTAATCTCTCACATAGAATAAATTTGAATTTTTCAGGCATATTTATGATTTCTAAGGATTTAAGACTGAAATTATATAAAGCTTAAAAGACGAAAGTAGGAAGAAGGTATAAAAATTATTTATATCATCATTTTTCAAAATATTAAAATTTTTCATGAAAACAATAGATTCCTAATTAAAGATGAGTTTAGAAGAAAACGAAAAAAAAAAAAAAAAGCTACGAAATACTAACTATATTTAATATATTCCATACCATTATATTTTAACAAAATAAATGATTGAAAAATAAATAAACGAAATGAATAAAAAATAAATATAGCAATACGTAGCTGCATTTACATTATCTTTAATTTTGTTAAGAACTTTATTTCCTAACCTAGGAATAATTTGATCTTGTAATGTATGAACTGAACCATTGACAATTTTAGTTTGGGGAACTTTTTATTCTGTTATATGATATATAAGAACAGAATCGTATTTACTTAATAACTCGATTAAACTTTAAAAATTTCCATTATTAGACTGATTTATTAGTTCGCTGGTTCCTCGAAGTGGAAAATTATTATACGCTAAAAACCGAATAACATCTACAATTCTTTGAAATAGTAATTTGAGTCATGCTGTTTCCTTACTCATATTAATTTGATTTGTTTTATCGATTTTTGATTTGTTTTGTTTAATTTTGTCGAACATAAATTTAGTCATTTTAATAATTCTTTCAAAGCAATAAACGAATTAATATGACAATTAGAGCGTTCATGTTTTTGGATTACATTTGTCAGCTTTCCTACTTTATTAGAGCCACCTCTAAATCGTGTAGTTTTGTCATTTATATTGGAGAACAGTACACAACCAAAACAAAATGCGGCGTCATTGAATAAATTAATCAGCTGTGAAGTTGAGTTTCACCATTTGGTATTTTTTAAAAGTAGAATGTAATTTAAAATGATCCACCTTCAGCATTTTTAGCAAAAACCTTTACTTTTATTTTGCACAGGTTCAACTTTAACACAAAACATTATAAATTTATCAGTTATAATACTCGACCATAAACCAGGATCATTTATATTCTCTTGATCATATTTGTTGTTTCGGTCATATTTATATAAACACACTTCTTCAATAAATTTCATCGTTTTAATATAGTTGCCATAATTATTTTGTTGCCAATATATATATATATATATATTGGCAACAAAATAATATATATATATATATACTCTTCTTATATTAAGCAGTTCTTTGGTCACAAGCCTCAATTCATCAGAAACAAGTAATATTCAAAGGTGAGTAGTATTTGGTAAGCAGAAAATAAAACATTAGCGGCAGATACATACCAAACGAATTCATAATTTTCCGAATCGTTGTTATATTGCAAACATTTTTGCTTCTAAGTTTATCACTTATGATACCGGAAATAAAACTGAGAAATGCACTTGCCACGGAAAGTAAGGAGGATTCAAGAGAATTCTGCAAAGAAGAAAACGTTTTTTTGGTAAAATAATCAAAACTGATATTTCTTCAGTGCGTTTGAGAGTAATTATTGACAGTGAACGATAACATAAATTAATATGAGAAATAAATTTAATACTATAATAAGTTAGTGATTTGTACATATTTTTTAGAATTTTATGCCTGAATAATCACATTTGGAAACCTTAAACTTTAAATTGGACACTTCCACAAACCCGAAAGCAAACGGAAATAGCTGAATGACAGGAAATCTGCAAAATGGTGAAATACACTCCTCCCATCGAACAATGGCGAAAATTGCGGTTGAGACCTATGGGTTAACACCGGCCTCTGCACAACCCTTCCCTTGGGAAGAACGTATCGACATAGATGGGAGGAGTCAAATCCCCCAATCACTTTATCTATACCCACCAGGGTGACCGGAGCCAACCACCGTGCCGGAGGCTGCTCATCCTCAATTACGAAGGTGCCCCATGGAGGACGACGCCAATGAAAATCAATATTTAACCAATATATTAACTGTATTTCATTAGTTATGTCACTCATCTCATGAACTACAGGGAAATTGAATCCCTTTACCGTCTTGTTTTCTCCAGAAACTAATCAAGTCACCATTCTAAGAATGTACTTATGTGATTCAATTGAAAATTTAAAAATGGCTTGAGATTTGCGAAATTGTTTAAATTCTAATTCAAGTTTTAGAATATTTGGTTGATTTAATTATAGTTTTTAAGTTTGAGTTGCGATGATTCAGTGTTCGCATAACGTATGATGAAAAAGGTTATAGAGTTAAACTTAACATTAAAAATCTATTATGATTTTCGAAGATGAGTTTTTAATGAAAACCGAATTTCAAGGTTTCGTAATGTGAAGGGCTGACGTCGTGAAAACAATTCAGCTGCGAAAATTTATCCAAAAAATCTGATGAGTGGAGTGTATGGAGAGCATTCTTACGGACTCAATGCTGTTGCGTTTTCACTATCCCCCTCGCATGGTTAATGGGATCCAGACCAATTGTAACGTCTCCTGTTTTCCCACGCATAGTTAAGTGCACACGGAACACCTGACGTGGTTCCTTTTCACTAGGGAAAGTCACTGTGTCTGGTCATTTGTTACTATCCAGTTGTGGGAACACAGATGTGTTTCTCGTCGTTTCAAATAATCCATAATGTCTTCTAGGGAGAAGAATGTCAAAATATTCAGATGCTAAACTTTTTTCCTTTATGAAGAGACTCCTCAAGTCATCAAAAATTGATAAATCACCAGCATAATTGTCATTCTCAGGTGCACTTCAGCTGACGTTGCTTGTAATTGACATGCGCTCAAGAGATGGTCAGCAATCAAAAGGATTCATCAACAGACACTTCTATATTGTTCAGATGGATTCAGATATCTGAGGAAGTGTTGCTGAGTAGTTATTGGGTGTTGGTTGTCACCAATGAGGTAACCGGAAGTGGATACCTGATGAAATTTTTCTTTTCTTTTTCTTTTTCAAGAGAGGGAAAAAGATTTCGAATAAGAATTCGGACAGACTTCGGAAGGCAACAAAGTTGTTCCTGAGCTTTTGAGAAACTCAATGTGATTCGTGTTTCTGTGTTAGGGTTCATTAAATAAAAAGTGGTGGATTTCAGGACCGTCCATAGAGTAACCATTTATAGCTAATAGCCTGTTAGCATCTTTTTGATGACTTATTCTCCGATTTCATAGAGAAACTATTTCATGATTGAATTTTTATAAACAATATTAACCTGATGAGAACAAGTTTTTTTGAAAATATATAAAACTCTAAATAAAAAAAATTGTTTTGTTGCTCTATTCGCTTATTCAGTTGGTCTTGGCAAAGCTATTGCAATATAATGACACTTTATTCTATACGAAAGCATGAATTCATATACAAAGCATACACAAAACAGCATTTGCATTACTCTTAACAATTTGGTAATAAACAAATTGTAACAGAACAAAGCGCTAAAAAAATTCCCATGAGAGAGACTTCGCTCAATCACACTCGACCCCTCTCTTTAACTGATTCATTCCTGATTGACTACAGCTTTGTTTTCAGTTTTTAGATAGTTTCCGTAACATTGCAAAGAATCCTTCTATGAAGATCGTCAAAATTAATGGAACTATTGTCCAGATTTCTTGTAGTCTCAGAAAACCTCGATTTTAACTCCAAAATCGCCAAATGGTCTCCAACTAATTCAGAATCCATCAGAATTATCTGTAAAACTCTTTCCTTTATAATGGAACTTATTGAACTGTGAAACAACATTACAAGTTCATATCAGTGTATTTGGGATAACATAAAACTACGTGTTATAAAGGAATAAGTATTTAAATTTACAACGAACCTTGATTATATCATATTTAAGAACTTTTGAGAAATAAATAGGTAATTCTATAACTACAGCGGTGTAAGTCCAACAGTATCCAAGAAAAGCGATAATCAGAGCCCACATTTTGGTTGATTTCAGAATAGTTCTCCAAGGAACTTCGTAAATCTGTAAAAGCAATTAACAGTTTTATACAGTACAAAAAAAGGAAATTGATGCGAGAGAAAACATGATAAGTATGTAAAGATATTTTTGGAGTATTAAGACTTAATTGGTATTGTCTCCATTAAATTTTCTCATATTTATAATAATAAATGCGAACGTGAATTGTTAATGTTCTTCATTCGAGAACAATAATTACGAAAGTATATGCTAGAAACATACTCTAAAGATTCTAAAAGAAAGATATTTGTCTTTTAATTGCTATAATGCAATCAATATACAAATACCAAAAAAACTGAATGTATTTTGGATACTTTTTCCCTCCAAATAAAAACAAAAATTTTACTCAGAACTATAACTATAATAAGAGAATTACATATGAAATTTCATATATTTAAGTATTTGCATTTTTCAGTCATACAGTTTACATGCTTGTGAAGGTATAGAGCGATATATAATCAATATCACGATGGATTTGGCTCTAAATTTACATTTACATGTCCACCTTGTAAGACACATACGTATCTGTATACACTGATGGAAAAAATCCCAACACTAGGAAGGAGCTGTGCTAGATAAACGAAATTTGGTAGCCGTGTTTATACATCTGAAAGATGACGTCGATTCATATTTCGAGCTACGTGCGTAAGTGTGGCGCTAGTAGCGACACTATGAACATGCAAATGAGGTTTGCTTTAAATAAGCGTTGTAAGGCTCGTGATCGTTATTTACAGTTGAGATTTGACGCAGTGGGTTAATGTTAGTCAAGGATGCCTCTGAGAAGACGAAGAAGCCATTATCAACAGCTCACTGAGTTTGAACGAGGTCGTGTTGTAGGGCTACGAGGAGGTGGGTTTTCTTTCCGCGATATTGCTGAAAGACTTGGCAGGAATGTATCCACTGTGCATGAGTATTGGCGGCAGTGGTCAAGGGAAGGTACTGCCTCAAGAAGACCAGGTTCCGGGCGGCCACGTGGTACTACTTAGAGAGAAGGCCGTCGTATTCGGCGTATGGCTGTGGCTAATCGTACTGCGTCTGCAGCTGAAACTCGAGCTGCAGTTGGCACCACAGTGACACAACGAACTGTTACAAATCGGTTACTTCAAGGACAGCTCCAAGCCAGACGCCCTGTACAGTGCATTCCACTGACTCCAAACCACTGCCGTTTGCGACGTAAGTGGTGTAAAGCGAGAGCTCATTGGAGGACGGAGTGGATATCTGCTGTGTTTTCTGATGAAAGCCGGTTCTGCCTTGGTCGCAGTGATAGCCGTTTGTTGGTTAGAAGGAGGCCAGGTAAACGCCTGCTAGTGACCTGTCTGCGGCCTAGATACACAGGGCCTACTCTTGGAGTTATGGTTTGGGGAGCAATTTCATATGACAGCAGGAGCACTCTCGTGGTTATGCCACGCACCCTGACTGCAAATTTGTACGTCAGTCTAGTGATACAACCTGTTGTGCTGCCATTCATGAACAGCATTCAAGGAGGTGTTTTCCAACATAATAACGCTCGCCCTCATACCGCTGTTGTAACCCAACATGCTCTAAAGAGTGTCGACATGTTGCCTTGGCCTGCTAGATCACCAGATCTTTCTCCAAACGAGCACGTATGGGACATCATTGGACGACAACTCCAGCGTCATCCACAACCAGCATTAACCGTCCCTGCATTGACCGCCCAAGTGCAACAGGCATGGAACTCCATCCCATAAACTGATATCCGACACCTGCACGACACAATGCATGCACGTTTGCATGCTTGCATTCAAAATTCTGGCGGTTACACCGGTTACTAATGTACCAACATTTTACATTCGAAATGGCTCTTCTCGCCAATGGCTCTACCTGTGATCTTGAAACTTTAATCAATTAAATATGTTACCTAGACAAATGTATTCTTAAAATTTCATTACTGTACAATAATTTTTTCTTGGTGTTGGGATTTTTTTCCCATCAGTGTATGTGCATTTACATACATATCTACATTAAGATACATATATTTTACATTAAAGATTTGTACCAAATTTTATTTATCTAGCCATTAGGATTTTATAGGTAGCATATTTATATTTGAATATAGTTGGTCAGACAAAAAAACCTGAATAGGTTTCATTCAAACTTTTATAAGTAATTACAAATTTGAAGAAGAGATTTTAATATCAAATTTTATCTGTCTAGCTCAAAACTTATTTTATTTTAGACCTCTCCAGCTTCGAAAAACACAACTTCGAAAAACTGTTTGTGACGAAGATAATTCAAATTGTTTTGGGATAGTATTTGGGTAAATGTTTCGAGTTAATTTTGGAACAAAGTGTGTGTTAGTTTGGATTAGCAAAATACATAAGTCTTTCTTTCCAAAAGTTTTCTTATCATGGTTATTATTATTATTATTTTCAAACTAGCCGTTTTTGACGATTAGTTTATTCGCCAAGATTATTGAGTTTTTCATCTGTTAATTTTTAATATGGAAAGTATTTCTTTTAAAAATATATCACCTTGCAATTTGATACGACTTAAGTACGTGAATTCGATTAAGGTAGTTTACTACAAATTACAAAATGTACATTATATATTAAGGAATAAAAGCAAAATTCCTACTATTGATTGAATGCCTTGCAAAAGTGCGTGATTGAATGTATCGATGGACAGTTTGAATTCCATCATGGTATTTAAAAACATTGTTTCATATTGTGTATCAAATTGAATAAATTTTTTAAATTCATTTTTATTTATTTCATTAAATTATGAAATTAAATTTATTTATTTCATTAAATTACGAAAGTGAAATTTGTGTAGTTAAAAAGATAATTATTTTAATATTAAGATTATACAAAAAGCACTTTTATTAGATAATTGTTTTAAAAGATGTGTATCAATTTCCGTAGCCAAGTCATAACGATTGCGGATAGACATAAGATCTCTATACGGGCATGAAAATATTTAGGAGCGATTTTTCTCCAAATATAATCGTGATAATTTCTTTATTACAACTTTAAAAACCCTTTGTTATCATTTCTGGTATGTCCTCAGGATTGCAGACTTTTAAAGAGTTTTTGACGATTGGCATGATTTACTTGGAGGGAAGACGTATATTAATCTTAAGTCCAATCAAAATTACTCATCTGACAGTGGTTAAACCTATTTTTGCACTTGATTGGACTTTCTATTTGAAGACGATTTCTTGATTTCTTTTATATCTTTTTTTCCTCTGACGCAATGTCTTCTTTAGTAGTATGGCGAACTATCTCCACAATACATCCAATAATATTTTGCAGCTTCCTTAATTAACTAAGAGACGTGTTTGATTCAGGATAACTGCAAAAATCTCCAGTGAATCAAACAGTCTGAAATTCGCATGACTTTTTTTTCATATTTAACTGTTGCCATTCGACAAATAGTAATGAACGTGTTTTCTGTACAACGTACACTAGCGCTATATATATATCTATCCATGTCTCTTAAATTGGAGTTTTATGAAATTGATAGGAAATACAAACTTACATTAAATGGAATCTTCTCTTCTCTATCCTGGGACTTTCGAAGCTTAGCGATTTCTGATCCAGTCAAAAATTTATGATCTTCTGGTGATTCAAATATTAATATACTCCAAAACAGGAACCACACAACAGATAATGTTCCTAGAATAGAAAATATAAAAATTATCGATAATTTTCTATTAGTTCGACAGCATCCGAAGTTCTCACTAATTTTGTTTATATAGAAGTAGCATTTCGTGCCAAAGTTTATGCTATGTTCACATCTTAATGGAAAATTACTATATTGTTAAAGGAAGTTGAAGATTAGTTTTTATTTTCCAAAATTATACTTGAAATATGTGGCGCAATACAAATCGTTATTGAATCCTCAATCAGAACAGTAAAAGCTCTTTATTAGCGGGGTATATGTTCCATAAATATGCCGCGAATACAGAAACCGTGTATACGGAATGGTAATTTATATGGGATTACAGGGGATATGTTCCTAGGTGACAAATATATATATATATATAGATAAAAAATAGATAAATGGATAAAAATCAATTTAATTGAAGTTTTTGAGCATTTTGATTAATTATCTTAAGGCTTAGGCAATTGTTTGAAGAATTTTGTAATTTTCCCTTGCTTGGCAGTTTTTAGAAGCTCCTTCCATTCAGACTGATACGCAGCAGTCGCATAAGCAATTTGCCTCTTAAAAATAAGATTTTGTTCCATATACGGATCAATGTTCATAAAAAAAATCGAAAGCTCATTTGCCATTCTTAAACCTTCACTAAGATTTTTCAAATTAAATTTCATGCTCTACCTTATTTTTTAGCCATTAATTCTACAAGTATACTTTACTCATTGAGTAATAAGGTTGCTTTCATTCTGATTGTTTACATTCTCAAAAACATCGATCGGGCGAAGGCGGCTTATGTCACAGTCCTCGGCGGTATCATTTAACAACATACTTTAGGCAAAGTTGTAATAAGATCTATTTTACTTTCTTTATTATTCTATTTGACGGCATTTACAAAGGATATTGGGTCGGATACCTATTGGAATCCTTTTATGATTATGTATGTACTTATTAGATCCGCGAATAAAGAAATTTTTAGCCACGAATATAGAAATTGTGTCGCATTTTTTAAATCCGCGAATAATGAAAACGCGAATGAAGAAAGCGCGAATAAAAAGTTTTTACTGTATTGGGCACTTTATATTCAACAGAATTTATGTGCTATAGATTTTTAAATTAAGATGAATTTGATGGAATATGTTCTATTTTCGAGCTAAATTTTTTAATAATAAAATAGTTGTTCGATTTAAAGTAATTTGTGAATATTTTATTTTCATGATCTTTATCTCTGTTAATAGAAAAGATACATGAATTCTTTGTAGGATACAAAGAATGTGCACCTTCAAATTATTTTTAAAAAATTTAATTTTATTAAGCAAAATTTTGGGTAGTTATCGCAATAATGTCCAAGAATATTATAGTAATCTTAAAATTAAAAAAAAATTCTTTTCAATGATATTAAGTTAATATTCATGCAAATTCGCTCATAATGTTTTATTACATAATTTTTTGATATTTAATTAATTAAAAAATATTTTAAGCCTATTTTCGAACAACAATACAAAGATATATAAAAGTCCTGAAAAAGTATGAAGGAACGATAGTGCAAAAAAATAAGAATTCAGAAGGAACATTAAAGTTATTAAAAGTCAATATTGAAACTGCAGATTTTTCCGCTTTTGTTTATCAACCCGAATTATTAATGACATTAATACAAATATTATAAAATGTGCTAAATAGTGAAATGAAATTTGTTTTCAATAAAAATCATTTTTGGTAAAGATATTTCCAAAGAATTAAAAAAAAAAAGACTTAAATTTATATTTGAAATACTAGTAGCTTGAAGAAAAACGTACATATACATATATGAATATTTTTATAAAAAATATTTTACATTGTTTTAAGTTTCATTGTTAAAAGCCTTGAAATGGAAGAGTGCAAAACACTTTTTAAATACGAAAAAAAAAATAGAGAGAGAGACATGAGTAATAAAACGATCAGAAAGGTGTAAAACTTCTAAAATAACATTAATTATATATCTGTCAAAGTTTCAAGCTTAAAAATATTTTGTTGAAGTAACTATTACGACAAAGTTAATAATTACATAAAATATTTATTTGCAAATCTTAGCGACCATTAATCCCGGTGAACTAGCTGGTTGCCAGAGGTGGCTATTATGTTTGTTCATAAATTTAACATCATGCGATTTAACTCCTTTCTTATCTCAGTTTGGTGTTTAAAAATGCTCTAATGTGGTAAGATAAATATCAAGTTATGTATAAGAAATTTGATTTAAATTAAATACAGTCTGTATCTCTGATAAATGAACTAGTCGTCAAAGGCGACTAATATTCAATATTTTTAAACAAAGGAAAGAGAAAAGTTTTATAATTTGATAGGAGTATAGTCCCTTAAAAATGTTAGATATTCGATAGTCATTGATTTACCTTGCAAATAAAAAACAGAAGACCATCCACCGAAAAATTCACTCTCTAACAAAAACGAGATGACTATGTAAGTGTAGACGCTGCTCAAAGGAATGCCATTGAGAATTATTGAATTATGGGAACTTCTTTCCATTTTTGGAACCCACTTTGCTAGAAGAGTGTTAATAGATGGAATGGTTGCACCCTATTAATGAAAGAAAAATAATATTCATTAATTATTGTAAAAATTTTGAGACAGGAATTATACATATATTAATTTCTTTCATTAATTTAAATTTTTTTTCTTTCAAAAATGAGGTATACTAAGTATTGAAATCGCCAAAAAATTCGAATTCAAAATTTTGATAAATCACCATGTTTTAGTTCAATCTGAATCAGACAGACATATTTTTGGAATTATGTCTGTCTGATAGTTATAGTAGAGACTCAAAAATACTTTGAATTAGAGAAATACATTTGTTGTATAGACTTCAGACTTAATTTGCAGATTTCTTTCAAATTTTGAACTAAATCCGTCGAGAGAAAATCTGTCTGTCCGACTGTTTGAATATAAGTTAACACAATAATTATAAAATGA
This sequence comes from Argiope trifasciata, assembly GCA_026543055.1. Lineage (NCBI taxonomy): Eukaryota > Metazoa > Arthropoda > Arachnida > Araneae > Araneidae > Argiope > Argiope trifasciata. Next base: position 360,970 of record JAPMOQ010017299.1, on the reverse strand, counting down.
GAGAGCAAGAAACATAAGATTCAATACACAGAATTATTATCTGTAATGCAGACATTTATCAAAAATGGAACCAAATCCAACAAGGAGTTAAACGACTGTCAGTCTGCATATTCAGAAACAACGCAATGATTTAAATATATCGAATTTTAGTATGGGATTTTTTGACTTCATGTAAGTACAATTTTATCTCTAATTTTGGTTTCAATAAGTTAAAACATGATTTTTGGTTACTATTAATGCATTAACCTAAGGGATTAATCGCCAAATAATTTGCCAATGATGACATCATACAGTAAAAGTGCTAAATTTATATCAAAGGTTAGTATTTGTTACTTCCAATGCGCGCCATTTTTTTGCAAGGCATTCTCTGGGATAAATCCCTTACTAAAGAGTATGAAGTGAAAATTTTTTGACAGACTATTCCCACATTCATCGCGTATTTTGCCTCAACCATGACACAATTTGCAGATGGTATGAGTCTACAAATATAGTCATATTAAAAAAAAACACTAAAATCTGCTATATGCTGTCCACAGATAGTTCTGCATATTTGATATATTTCTGCTTAGGTTACATTGAATGCCTTTAAAAATAATGGATGTATTAGTAAAGGAAGACAATTTTTAAATGTCCTAGATAACGAATGATTGATATTATGAAAGAACAAGTATTTTTACAATTTTTGATTTATATACTTACCGCTGCCATTCCTTGAATAATCCTAACTGATATTAAGAATCTTTTACTGACTCTCGCAGCTGAAGGAATCAGGAAGCTGGCAAAAGCTACAACAAGAACGGAGATTCCAAAATGCCATTTCCCTCCATACATATCTGAAATTAATCCTGCTGGTATCTGAGATAGGCAATAGCCGTAGATAAAACTTTCTAGGACAATTCGTTGAGTTTCGACATCCCAAGTAAATTCTGCCGGGATCTAAGCAAGAGAAGACAAAATAATTTTTGCTTTCTCATATACGTAGTATAGAAAACATGAAGTAAAAGTTAAAAAAATTCGAATTCCAGAGTTCGATGAATCTTCACGTTTTAGATTTTCTTGAGTTCGAAAATATTTCTGGAAAATGTGTGTCTATTACAAAAGTAACTCAATAACGCTTTGAACTAGATGGCTGAAATTCGGTATACGTTCGTTACACCAAATTTGCAGATTTCAACTAATTTTGTACAAAATCCACTCAAAGGATGTCTATATGTCCGGCTGTTCTACTAAAATTTAACACGATAACTACAAAATCAAGAGAACTAGATAGATAAAATTCTGTATACAAATTTAGCATCTATAGTGTAGTAAAATTTTGTGCCAAATACAGCTATGGGGCTGACAGTTGGTCGGTCTGCATTTTCAAAAACATGTAAACTTGATAATTCAAAATCACAATGATTTAAATATACCAAATTTGGTATGACATTTTGTGATTACATTTTTTGCTCATTTTGAGCCAAATTTTTGTTTTAATCGATTGAGAAAAATGTGCCTAAAATATAAATTTGATTTTTGCATACTGTTTAAGCATGTCAGAGATTAATCATCAAATAATTCGCCGAGTATGGCAAGATATATTCAGTTAAAATGCTATGTTGACACTAAAAGCTAATATTTCATACTTATTGTACTTCAGTGTCGTACAAGGCGCTCTCTAGCATTACAAGTTTATCACAGAATATGCAACAACATTTTGTGGAAACCACTCTTGTTTGTTTGTCCGTATTTACAATTAAATAGAAATTTTGTCAACTGTGGAATTTAATAACACAAGGATCAAACAATGTATAAAAATTGAATTCTTCTAAAGATATAATTTTAAAAAAGAATAAGGTGATAAACAAACCATATTATATATGATTCAAAGTATTCTTAAATTGTTCCTTGAGAGACAGGTAGAAAAATAAGTTTCCAAAAATGTATATCTTGGAATCAGGGTGGTCTGAAATGAGGAGATTCATAAAAATCTCGCAGTGGAATGGTTGGACGATTAGAGTATTCCCTCCTTGTATATTTTGTATGTGTGAAAGATAATACTAAACGTATTCGGTCAAAGGATTGATCATTTGTTTGTAGATATTTTTAAGTGCATGTAAATGCAATAATTCAAAAAGGAAAGATTTTATTACATGAAGTTTGTCATACTTGTTGATTCTAAAGTTTTAGATTTGCATAAAATTTTGATTTCAATCGGTTTCAAAGAAGGCGTTCAAAATGCTTATTTAATTTTCTGCTATATGCTACGAATTGCGAAATTATCATGGTACGGAAATCTGAAGTAGGGGGAGGTGGAGGTTAAGATACTCTACTTGTGTTATATCTGCTTTACCATAATATTCGATTCATGAATGTTAATAATAATAAAATTAAATACAATCTTATAGTCTTTCCCTATGCTGATTGCTGTACGTTGTTGCGTATCAAAGGTTGAAAAGTACATAATCCTAAGTGGAAATAATTTCCGAGATTCATAGCAACTTATAACAAACATAAAATAGTCCTTTGCATCGTTTTGTTTCCGTTTTTTCTTTTAATTTCGAGGCATTAGTAGATTTGTAAATGAGAAGTTTCAAAATGAAAAATATGTAAAATAAACATTTAGAATAAAGTATCTATATTGTCAAAGTCAGGCATACTAACGTGTGTCTGATTTGTACCATTGAAATTATCCTTTATTTCTGGACAATTCGAATAACTTTCATCCGTCTCATTAATGTATATATTTATTGGTGCTTTAACAACAGCACCGAACATTAAATTGAAGTTGAAACACATAGCAAATGTGTTTAGTATCCCTAAGAAGCCAAGGAATGAGAGAGTGTACCATGCTGGGAAACCTGTAAGAAAAAAATATTATTTTTCAAGAGTAACTGTATTTCTAAATAAAATGTAAGCAGTGCTTTCTTTCTCTTTCATATCACTTTTTTTTCTGTTAAATTAATACCTCATGGGGTATGCGCTAAAGCATAGGAAGTATCGAAATTTTAGCACACTTTGGTAACGCATGATGTGCAAGATTTTAGATTTCAGAGTAATTAAGAATCGAATTGAATAACAAAAAAAGTTTAATTTTTACTTTTTATATGGCAATTTAATGTTAGTTGTCAAGTATGCTGACAAAAGTTTATCGTAATTTCGATTTTATAAATATTTTTTGTACTATACTGCTCAATTTTTTTCCCTTTTTCAAGAAGAAGTGGTAAATTTTATTAAACCGAAAGTTGGTACGACTGGAATTTAACCCCAATTTGGTGCAATGTTCAAAATCGCAGACTCGCCAAACATGGTTTTGTGCCATATTCCCCCCCCCCAATCCAGTCATATCCCATAATATTATTAACCAAAGAAAAGATTAATAAAATATAAAAGAAATAAACTAAGAGAATATAAAGACACGTGTAAGTAAAGCGAGAAGATGTACGAGCAACAAGTTTTTTTTTTATCGCTTCAGATTTGCATGAGGAAAAACAACTCCCCAGACTCTCTCCCGATTCTACCCATTCAAAATGGATCTTTCCTACCGAAACCAGTTTCTATAGCGCCCGCCTTAAACATAGACTATTGTCTAGCAGTGTTCTTGTCGTGGACAGACAGTAAAGGTTAAAGATAATAGAGTTGCAAGACTAGAGAAAAGGCCAATTTTGGGCGTTATCGTCAATTTGGCGAAGAGGGGCATTAACCTACGGCTCACTAAAAAAAAGTTTTAAATTGGCATTGATGATCTTAGAGTAATCAACCAAATCTCCGAGTGAGGCCGGAAATACATCCTTTTTTGCGACAATTTCGCATCTTATACATAACAGAGCTTTACTAACTTGACACAACCTCAAAATCGCCAAGTAAACCTGTGACAATTTTAAAAAATACTTAAAATATCTTGCTTCTAGCAAAAAATCTAACATAAATAAATAATTATTTGTGCATAGATATTAAGAATAATAAACAGCAAGCATGAATAAATAATTATACAACGAAGGATTTTACAATAAAACAGAGATAATGATAATTAAAAGAGGCATTAATATTACCCTTTTTTATTCATTGGATCCATGTTTCTAAATAAAATAGATGCTGTTGCCATTTATGAATATAAAGTTTTATAAATTTCGACTTTGCATGTTGACAATCATTAACTTTCAGATTAACAGTCCCTTTTTATTTGAGTATATTAAAGTTCCAAAACCGCTGATGATTTATGTAAAAGCTCAGTGATTAAATAATTTAAATACATAAATTTTACATTTGTACACATTTAAAAGATTTAGAATAACTTCAAAATAATATTGCACTTTAAAGATAAAATTCTTTATTTCCAAAAATAAAGCCTTTTATGTCACAAATGAAAAACAGAATTGCAGAAAAAGAAATTAAATAGTGACTATTATTTCAGCATTTAATTTTTTGTAACTTATTTTATGTGTTTACATGAATGAAAATTAAACCGTTTGAGTAATTGCAAACGATTTTATTGAAAACGATTACACGGTCGTGCTTATGTTTTCGGCTTGAATGTTACGTGAAGATTATTTGATTATTTTTCATAGTATTTTGTTAGCGGTAATTGTGGCAACGGTAAGGTATCCTCTTCTATATAAAGGAAAGCGCAAGCGTGCACACGAGTTAGTCAGTTATTCCCATTGATCAGCAATTATTTTCATGGAATATAAATTTTTCGGAATAATATAAATTTAATATATAGAATAAAAAGAATATAAATTTAATATTTAGAATAAAAAGAATATAAATTTAATATATAGAATAAAAAGAATATAAATTTAATATATAGAATAAAAAGAATATAAATTTAATATATAGAATAAAAAGAATATAAATTTAATATATAGAATAAAAAGAATATAATTTTAATTCAAAAAGGTAGAATCAATTAGACTGGAGACCACTCGTTCATGGCAGAGAATATAAATTCTCCGAGGGATTCACAGTACTCTACTAAAAACTACAGAGAAATTTACAACGGAAGAGCTGCTGGTGCAGCAAGATTTCAGCAAGCAGTACTTCATAAAAAAATCGCCTCACCTATAAAGTCGATTGAACCCAAGAACTGGGGTGACAGAATCAACTTAGCGAAGGAGACCCAAGAAACGTGGACGTGGACCGCCCCTCCAAAGAAAAACCGTCAAGCAATGAGCCCAACCCAGATGAATTTCAACTTGTTAATCCCAAGAAAGCGGAGAAAATCAGAAAAACTATAGATCATACTGAAATTATGGACACTACAAACAAATTTGAAATCCTGAACGATGACCCACAAAATCAAGAAAAACCCATCAATAAACCGGCCCCTATCAACCTAAAATTCACCAGCATTTATTACTTCATCCTGCAAGAAATTCATAAGCACTTACCCACGATCGAAAATATGATCGTCATCCACCCAGCCAAAGATGAAATTATATTATTATATAATTAATTATATTATTAACCAAGAGAAAAGCAGAATTTGCCATCTCCGAAAGCTACGAAGATAAACCACTAAAAATCATTGTTAAAGGATTACGTATTAATTCTAAGAAAACCGATATCGTGCAGGAGCTAAATTAAAAATTATAACATGATTAGAATTTCCCAAGAATTATAAGATGAAAACCTTTTACCCAATATTTCTTCTTGAAATCCAAAACTCCGGAAGTGCAATGAATATTTACAATGAGAAATCCCTCCTTCACCTTAGAATTTGGGTTGAAAGCTACAGAAGAAAACTCACAGCCACAATATCTTATAACTCTGTAGGGTTCCATCACTTGGCGAGAAATTGCAGACTAGCACCGAAATGCATTAAATACGGTAGTAATCAACCCACCAGAAGCTGTGAAATTAAAGAAAAAATTCAACCCCCAGTATGCGCAACTGCCAAGAAACCAGCCGTACGGCAGCTTGGAAAGGTTTCCCCGAAACTAATCTCTTAAAACGTTAAATTTTCTTATGCCGAAATAACCAGAATCAACTCAAGAAATCCGGATCCGCAGCCCAAGCCTGCACCTATGAAATTGAACAAGACCTCGACTTTGACAGAACCTGAAGACATCCCAAACTTAACTGAAACCCTGGAAATATTAAAAGAACTTCAACAACTACTAATGGAATTCCCTAAGCTCATCGAAACCGTCAAGTAATAAAGAAAAACTGCCGTCAAAGATGAAAAGAAACTCATCATCCTCAATGCCCTCATCGGCTAACTTTCCTACAAAATACTTCTGCAATTCTCTACAAATACCCAACTCCCTGATTGGCCCACAACGATCAAAAGCTAATCAAGCTCCTCCCACTGCTAGCCGGCGCAAATCGTTTTTTCTCTCCCTCCTACAGCTCGCTTCTGATTGGCCGCGACTTTTCTCCTTCCATCCTTCTCCAGTATCGTGTTTCTTCACCGACGATACTGCTCATTTGAGCTTTTTTCACCATCAAGAGCCACCAAAGTAATGGCAAACTACTCAAAACTCATGTCGTAACAGTTACTTCTCCATTAAGGGGGTAGTTCTGCTCGAAGGATGGATACCCCGGTAAGCATGTTGTTGAAGTTGAAATTGCACACGAGTTAGTGCTGCACAAGACATATCGTTAGGTCAAGTTTAGCAAAGATGCTCTTTTGAAGACGATATTGTAGCACTCAAAAAAGATTCTCTTTAAAATTTTTTTTAATAAATTATAAATTTAGAATAATTTTTACGTTTTCCAGCTTTGACTTATGATAACATTATAGCACAAAGTTGTTTTCTTTTTTCAATATTTAAAAATCCTTTGAAATTTTTAAAATTGCTTATTTAATGCTCTCGACTTTATTATAGGGCAATTTTTTCCTTGAATTTTGATAATTTTTTGCATGATTTTTATCAAAAGATTTCATTCATACAATGGTATTCAAGACATTTTCTTTGGTTCGATCATATATTTAATTGCTCTATTTTCTTTCATTAGTAAAAGCTAATGAGGATGAATTTTGTTAATGATCATAGGGATTTATAAGAGGAACCAGAAAGTTAAATTAAATTACCTCAAAATATAAGCAATTTGAAATAGATTATCCGAGAAATTTTTTAATGTCACGGATATCATGAGACTTGTCTTCATTAGGCTTATTCATCGTTTCATAAACACTTCTTCTTGCATATAGCCGACCACCCCGCTACCACTGAACGTAGCAGTATCGACAGGATTTGTTAATAATTATTTGAAATCAAGCAAACCAGCACTCGAATGGATTAGTTGAGCGCCAAAGGAGGCTATTTATTAGATAAAATTCTGTTTTAAGACATTTACGTAGTTCTAAAATCGCACGATGTAGTCACACAATTTGTAGTAATGTATTAGTTTTACCGTCTTATTTAAATTGAGAAATATTTAACATAAGTGTAATATTTAACAGATAAAAATATTTACATAAATGTGTATTAATCTATCGGATGACATGCATAGCTATACTTTTGAGTGATTTTGAGATGACTTGAATGGCATGCCCTATTTTTAAGTATTCATGTAAATATGAATGTAAATGCATTCATGCGCATACGGATAGTCAAGTATATTTTCATGCATACATGCCTAATCTGGATATGGTGTTAGAGTGAATTTTTTCAGTGGTGATATATACCTTAAATCCGCAACGCAGCTGAACTGATTTCAGGGATTTTCTGTCTCCATATAAAGATTTTTTTTTACTAAAAGTTAATGGCTTCCAGTGATTTTATGTGGTTAAATTATTGTGGTAACAATTTATCCAATTTCTGTATTTTTTATGGTGGAAATACATTTAATATGCTCTTCGTTATTCATTTGTAATATGAACACTACAGAAAGGAAGGAAGTCTTCTGTTTGTTTTTCAAAGCAATTTTCGTCAATTCCATATTTTTTCGACTTGTAGGAAAAATAATAGGATTTTCCATCATTCAATGCAAGTATATAGTGCTCGCGCAATTCAATGAAAGATTTTATTTCAAATCATTATTTTAATTTTCACTCAATTAATGGCGTGTTTATTCTGTTTTTTTATGAGATTATTAGCCTACCTTGGAGATCAGTTATTTATCTATCAATTTTATTTAAAATCAATTGTCAAAACCAAGAACAAGTTTATAAGTACAAATACTGTAAGGATTTTGTCAGTTTTTATTCAAACAAAATTGGTGTCTCGAACGGCCATAAAATTTTCCTATCAAATCAACGATCTTTCTGCCGGCGTCCTAGCTAAGAGGTAGGTTCCCGGTTATGTTGGCGTTCCGGGTTAGAGTCTCGGTTAGAGCATGGATGTTCTTCCCCTATGTTTTATTTGTGAGGTGTATGAAAAAAACCCCCATAAAAAGGGGTTATGCAAGCGATTATGTCAGGATCCTCTTGAAGTCACACTTCTTCTGCCCTCGAGTGTTCAAGAGCCTTTACCCTCAGAAGCTACTACACAAATGCTTAATCTAAATCTTAACTACTGCAGAAGGCAAATTACTGGCTTCATCAGCAGGCTTGTGTATGACAAATGCATAAGTAATAATAACAACAATGATCCGTCTCTCAACTACTGCTTACTTTTGAGAGAAATATCAAAAGAATTACTTCACTTCCCAGTTTTTATTTAGAAAAACTTTAGCAGAAATTTTTATTTATAATCACTATATAAAACATCTAGAGGACCAAATTCCTAAATAGAGGACCTCTAATAGAGGTCCTCTATTAGAGGTCCTCTATTAGAGGACTAATAGAGGTCCTCTATTAATTAGAGGACCTAAATAGAGGTCCTCTATTTAGAGGACCAAGTTTAGTAATTTGGTCCTCTAAATAGAGGACCAAATTACTAAATTTGGTCCTCTAAAATTTTGCTTTTATATAGTTTGAAAGCTTTTCACCCATATACACGCCAGCAAGGGCCGTCTGTTTCAGTTTACATTTTTTACAGATATTCCAAAAAAAAACTTATGTAGAATCCCCCAATCTCACAAAAAGGACTATGGAGAATTTGGTTTGTCAGTTTTTATAAAAATTGTGATATGTTCAACATGTTTATTAAGCCTTAAACTCATCTACATAATTCTTTTTTATTCGATTACAATTTCAGATTCTCAGATCGATCTTCAATACAAGTAATTTCTGTAAGCCTTTTAATTTTTCTTATTAATAAAAACAAGCAATTACGCGACTTCTTGTGGCATGATAAATGTAAGAGAAATTTAACAAAAAATAAGTAAAAATAAATAAGAAAGTGATATAAATATATTAAATAAATTCTAATACTATAAATATTATATGAAATAAAATATATGAGGTCCAGAAAACGAAGTAAAAAATTTCAATTTGATATTGCAGAATTTACTTTTCTCAGTGACAGTAAAATTGTTTGGTTACTTTCAGATCATAAAATTCTAAACAAATAGCTTCACTTCAGTAAAGAGAGAGTAACAATTAAATTTTTGAAATGTTTTCGATTTTTTCGATTATTTCGAAAATTTCGATTATTTTTACTTCCTCTTATGCGAAATGAAAAAGAAAGTATCATAATCGTGAAAAAAAATCCAACTTGAGACTTTGACGAAACACTTACCTGAATTCGAAAAATACATTGTTGGAATTTTGTGAAATTGTTCGCCAACCAATCTGTTGGTTGCAAAGACAAATCAAATACGCTTTGAAGTAGATAGATGAAATATAGTATATGGTCGTTACGCCACATTTATAAATTTCTTTACAACTTCTGAGTGAAATTTATTGAAAAGATGTCTGTTTCTTCGTCTGTCCTTAACATAAGATAATAACAACAAAATATAGAGAGCAAGACTGACATAATTTGGTACACAGATTTAATTTTCAAAATGTAATAATAATTTATCTTATTTCTAAATTCGAACCAAGTTTACTGGTTCACTTTCTGTCGGTCTTACTTTTACAAGATCTCAAAAATGATAGCTCTAAAACACAACGATTAAAATACATCAAATTTACTTTGCGATTTTGTGACCAAGATTGTAGTTTCATGATTGATATTTGTTTCAATGTTGGGAAAAACACGTTTGATTCTTGGGTATTATTATCAGTATGACAGAGATTAATAGTCAAAAATTCACCAAGGATCACATGACAGATTCAATAAAAAATACTAAATTCCTGGATAAAAATCCAACATCTTTTAATAACAATTTTTTGCTAATGCTGTGCAAACCTTTCGTGGCTTTACTCAAGGCATAGAATTTTATGCTGAGTAAGGGGTATCTTTATTGGAAAATATACGAGAAAGTTTGGGGGAACTCTGGTTTCCTGCACTCATTAAAATTAATACTAAGGGTAAATTCTACTAAAAGCATCCAAATTAACACAAAACATTAAAAAATATTTTTTAAAAATTTAAATTAAAATTTTTGGAGGATAGTCAGTTATTACTGTTATTATCTTTGCGACAATTTTCATAATTAAAAGGGCTGCAGATTTTACTGGACCCAGCAGATAAATACGCACACATGTAAAAACTTCTTTTTATAGAATACAAGCAGCATACCACACAGCGTTGCTTCAGGCATAATATCCAATACGAAAAATTAGCTTTAAACTGAAATTTAGTCTCCATCCAATATGACATGGGCATGACAAGTAACATCAAACAAACTTAAAAATATATTTAGAAATCATCAAAAATAACCACAGAACAATTTTTATAGTACACGTTCAGAAATATTTAGATTGTTAAAACGGTAAAGTTATGATGTGTTCATAGACAAAACGATTTACTACAAATATGCAATAGAAAAGCTGTTTTAAAATTTAAAAATATTCAACTAAATCATTGTAACCATTGTTTCGCCCTTGTTTATCAACTCTATATAACTTGATATGAAAATAAAAATAATCTTGCTTCATAATATTTTTTTGTAAACTATACTGGCTGTTTTCTCTCCTGGTTCCAAGACAAAAAGATTTTGTTTTGATGTAACTCTAGAAAGGGCCACATAAAGTAGCCTATGAGAAAAACATTTTAATGTGCTCTGGCCAAAGCTGAATTATCTTTAATAGGACATAATGAGTTTGAGTCACTGTTTAAAATCAGATATAAACAAAGAAATGCATTGAAAATGCATGTCACAGTTCTTGTTACTTGCACATGCGTAGTTTGAGGTTTTTGCACATGCACGGATAAGAGCAAAGTACAAATATTGCTGTGTCACTCAGTATAACTTCTTTTTTAATTTTGATATAAAATCAATATTGTTACGAACCTGTGGTTTTGCTTTCCCGCGCTAATACTGTCATCGTAAGGAAGACAGATTTACAGTAGTCTGCATTGAATAGTGAATGGGAAACCAGAGCTTTGCGACAAAAATGGCGACCATTTGGCGACTTTGATGATAAAATGGATAATACCCGAAACATCAAGAATTTTACAGATCCATCCATTAGGAGCCGAGATACGTCTAGAAAACTCCTGATTGGTCCAGGAGGTTTTTAGTCCCACCTTCCGTCACTATATAAGGCAGCCAGTCTGCGGTGTTGAAGGGGTCAAGCCAAAGCTGAACGGTCTGGTGTTCAGCGGAGGAGACAAGAAGCGCGGTGGAATTGAATCGAGAAGACCTGAAATGAGAAGTCTTGGAAGCTGAAAGAAGTATGATGGTGGTTGACCGAGTAGAACTAAATAGAGAGATCTTGAACTGAGGAGTCCTGAACGGAGGACTGCTGTGTGGCATATTCTGACGAAGCCTGCGTCGTGTGTCGTAGCCCGGTGTGTCGTCGTGAACGGATCTGTCCTGAACTGAGGAGTATTTCCGTTATGCGAAGTAGTGAGTTGACAGTGAAGGCAAGAAGAGACAGAAGAGTAGTTTCAGTCTGTTCCGGAGAGACCTACCTGAGCGTAGAAAAGAATCCATTAAAGATTCCCTCTCCTGCTGATTCCTATCTGGCCGTTTGTGAACTGTGGACGTTGTCACTACGGAATTTCTGCCTATGGACTACTGTTGCTATCGTGAGCTAGTGTTTGCCGTAGAGTACTGCTGCATGCTGTCATGTGTGTTCGTGTCTTCTGTACATAGTGATGCTGTAAATATTTGTCTTTGTGCTGTCCTGTCAATAAACATCTGTGTTGTGTCGTCTACTGAAGGACTGATCATTGTCTGTGTGTCATCATTTTCTCACACCGTACACACCCACTATACAAGTAAAAAGAACCCGACGGATTAGGATAGGAAAGTCCGTAACAATATATTAAAACCTTCCTTAATAAATGCCCCACAAAATGATACAGATTATTTCCAGTGTCAGTTAATTTTTTTTAGCATAATACGTTTTGAATCGCCGTTTAAAATCACGACATAAAAAAAAAATACATCTCTTATGCGTATTACAGCTTTTGCTACTTGCGCACGAGTAGTTTGTGGTTATCGCACATGCGCAGATAAATGTAAAGCACAAATACTTCCGTTTATGCGCGAGTCGTAGAAAGAAAATAATTAAAATCTCAGTTACAATACTTCTTTATCTATCTTGATATGACTTCAATATATTAAAACCTTTCTGAATAAATGCTTTTTAAAAGTACAAATATCTCCATTGATTCTTAAGCATTTCTTGTGTTTTTCTGGTCTAAACATAGAGATGTTTGCAACAGATTTCATTTTATACTATGTATGTATATAATGTTAATTTTTCGATTTCAGTAACCGTATATTAATCGGCATCTACAAAAATTCTACTGAATAAACAAATAAATAAAAACAAAAAATACTAATTTTTTTCAAAGGTTTTTTTTTAAAACTCTGGTGTGACATCTAGAATTTCCAGACACACAGGATTATAGACTAATACTGTTTTACAATAAGCAGCTGATGGATCAATTTTTATTTTCTTTGTTCACATCTATTAGATTTTAGTGAATCAAATTCGTATAAATCTCAACGTATTTACTGAAGTTAAGAAATTTTAGTGTTAATCTAATATTTTCTCTTGCTTCAAAAGGTAAGCTGATATTTATTTTTGTCCAGCTGTCGTAATAAAGAAAGATACAAACTTTATGTCAGAAGTCTGAAACTTTTATGAGAGTAATATTATTTTGAGAATGTTTATAGACAGCAATATGGAAAAGTATGTCGATACGAACGCAACGAAATAATTGATTTTATTATCATTGCGTGAAGACGATAGTGGAAGAGTTCGTTCTTTACATGACACAATTTTTCTTAGTTTTTTTTTCTGTGTCATATGAAAGCTTTATTTTCTGTTTAAAAGTAATGTGGAATGTTCTCTCTTTGAGTTTCTTCGAGACTGGAACTTCACTTATGGCAAATAACAATTAGTTTAGAAACGAAAATAGCTGCAAAAATATTTCTCAAAAAAGTACACTTAAAATATTTTGATTTTGATGATTATTTTGTAAATTCGAATTGTAACAAAAAAAAAAAAAAACGCAGCGAAGTAGAAAGAAAAAAAATCTTTTATTTTTTTCACATGCTATTTTTGTTGTGTAAGGATAAATGAAAAACATGATAACAGCATGGCAGAAAGACATTATCTGTATCATTAAACTATTTAAATTCTCTTCATCTCTAATCATTTTTTCATGAAAAAAATGATCGAAAAATTAATTTTCTTAAAATTATACGAAGTTTCCAACAAGATTGTATTTATACGTAATACTGTCGCATTATCATCTCAAAAATTTTGAGATATACCATTATCAATTTTCAAGATAACAATTGAATAATTTCAGTTTTTTAAAAATAGGAAACATTAAAAACGTATTTACATTTGATTTCAAAAATATGACTTTGAAATGTGCTATATATGTTCTTTCCATCTTGTTAATATTTACAATATTAAATCATCGGCACTATTTAACACTAAGCATCAACAAACATTTTCTTTGCATAACTGTATAGTTGAGTTCTGAAACTCAGGTGCAGTATCGTCCATTGCTACAGCCTCATTATTTTCATTCGATGATGGCGCGTTTGATCCCCATGGCTGAAGTTCTGCTGTACAAAACAAATTGAAAACTGTGCCACTGATGATAAATATTGCTGTTGTGGTGACAAATACTACACCCCAATTTTGCAGAGTATGCTGAAATGGATAAAATATGAATTAATGCACCAATTAATTTTGATTGGAATTGTTCATTTTTTAAAACATAATTAATGCAATATAATAAATATTCAATGACTTATAAAATGGAAATTATTTTATTGATGTTAGTTAAAAAAGTTAAATAAGTATAAATATTCTGCTAAAATTACTTATTTCTTAAAAATAATAAATTAAAAAAATTATTTATCATTGATTATCATTATTTTTTAAATGAGCAAAAACCTCTTTTAAAAAATCATTTGTAGTCATGAATTACTATTGATAAATTCGAAAAAGAAATTATGTTTTAATTTTTTATTGTTATTAAAATTTTAAATAAACCAACTTCTGTAATGGTTATATGAATTTTTAAATAGATTAACAACTATTTATTCTTTAATTTAAAGATTTATGGAGATTAATTTGAAGTTGATATTTTTCTACTTACAACTGTGAAATGATATTTTTAATACATATAATTTTTTTTTCTAAATGTAAAAGAAAAACTTACGCCATCATGTACGATCCAACCAACAAAAGATGGGGCCAAGAATCCAGGGAGATTTGCTATGCAGTTAGTGATGCCCATTAGTGTTCCTATGAGGAAGAAAACTCATGAGAATCAATAAAAGTATAAATAAATAGAACTGCTTTCAACAAACAGGTGTTTACTTTTTCAGAATATTGGCTTTACTAGTTATAAAATCATTAATAGGGGATGCATATTTTTTTAAAATCAAATAATTGTTTTATAAGAGTGAACAATATGAATCGATCTATAAATTACTGCGCAAGTAATTGAAAAATAATTTTATAAATTGTAATATGATATAAGAATTATCTGCCTGATTTAATATTTAAGAAATCATAGTAAAAAAAAATCTGCCAAATGTTAGATAATTTTTAATTATTTAAAATCTAAGTAAAATTTCTCCCCCAAAAAATCTCATTTTCATTTTCTAAAATGTATTTTCATCGAATTCAGTTGATGCTGTACTATAGAGAACTGGCACACACTTCCTTTATAAATAAATATAGGTTTTATAATATCTTTATTTTTGTACTTTCTTTTCCGGTTCTAAATTTTTATTAAAAATATTTCGCATAACGAACTTTTATAGTTTGTATTAAATTGTAAAAAAAATATTATTAAGATCTGGTTTTTGTTTAAATGGTGCCTTTAATGATATGAGTGTGTATATAAGTCAGCATTCGTAGAATCCTGGTTTATTTGATATTTTGTTTTGTTTTCGGGCTTTCTTTCGACATATTAGATCACATAATTGTTAATCTATTGCACCTATTTATGACTATATAAATATTTTGTCCTTCAACAATTATATATAGCTGTAATATATCTTTAGCATTTGGATACTGTAAAGAAATATTTGTTCACTATTATCTTTCTTATCTCTAGAGCTTACTTTTGTGTGGGCATACTCTCTAGTTAAATCCATATCATATTGCAAATATCATGATAGCCTTTGGATTGGCATAATATGTCAACATGATAATGCTAAATGTCAGAGTAATATTTATAAATTGTGACATCCTAAAAAAACATATATTATTTAAAAATTATTGAAATCAGCCACAATATTGATCAGATTATTAGGTCTACTTTTACCAAATTTGGAAGATATATCTTTGATAGTAGGACTCACCGAGACAGCGAACGAGATTAAATAGCTTGACTGAGTTTTTATTTCAAAATTAATGAAAATAATTTTTTATATCTTTGAAACTTTTAATTTCATAAAACTATTTTTGGAATATTTAAAGGTAAAAAATTACAGTGTTTTCTTAGACCTTTTAATTTTGTTTTAAATAAAGCCTCAAAAGAAAACTGCATTATAATAATCTAAAAATATTCTTAATTATTTTTTACTACTGCTCTTAATATTATTTTAGTAGCTACCTTTATACACTTGCACATTATGATGAGAGTTAAAATATTTTTTGTATTAACTTTATTGTTATATACTTGAGATAAAATTTTATAAATAAAATAATGATTGATGAATCAACTCTGTACGATTATCATAATACAATATTTTAGACTAAAGGTTTAAGTCTTCTTAATTCTTTTTATTTGCAAAACTGAGAAGCTATTAAGTAAAAAAAAAAAAGATGATTTCTTATTCACAAACCTACATCTAAGAGTGATTTTCACCCAAATTTTTCTGTTTTTGTACACTTAATCAAGTGATATGTAATTATCACTAAGAGATATAGATTTAACTTTAAGTGAGTGAATCATCCAAAAAGTAACTCACATCTCTAGCAGATAGCTCTGCAAATATCACGGAATACAGAGCCGCAAGGCATGGAAAATTGTAGGTGGGCTTATCTAATGCGACAATTGTAACTTCCTAATAGTTTACATTAACATTGATGTAAAGCGTGAAGATATCGAATCTCACATATTCTCCTGCCGATTGCGAAGTTAAGGCTGGGATACAGTTTTTTTAATTCACAGGAAGTAACACTGGTCGAAGTCCATCTTCAATTTTTTAAAAAAAGAGGTGTAAGATGCTCATTGGTGTCTTTACATTAATCCAGAACAACACACATCAGAGCATTGTATAAAAAATTAGTTATAGAACTTTCATTAGGAACTATTTAATAATGCATCCTGCCCTACTACTTGTTCCTGCACTTGAAAAAGCTTCTCTCCGTCCATCATGTTCCCACAAATGAAGATTTGCAGTTAAATGAGACACGTTGATTCCATTTCCAAGTGACAGATTTCTATGACACGGGACTATAAATATTTATCCCACAGTAAGACAAGAGACTGGAAAACAAGTTCAAGGGATTTTTTAAATTGAAAAATAACAGAATTTTGTTATATCTTTCGCAATGAATCTTTCGATGCAGTTATGTCTTTTCTTTTCTTTTTAAGTTCGATGGAAAAATTATTTTTAATGACCCTCGCATTTCGTTCACGGCATTGAAGATATTTATTATTTATACACGAGTCTCTAATACTCACCTGCAAACTCTGGACTCATATCCACATGTATCACATTAAATCCAGAGTAGATGAAGCCATTTAAGCTTATACCTATTGTTAATAATATAACAATGATCAACGGTTTACATCCGATGAAGGCTATCGGTAGCACGCATAAAGCTGGAGAGTAGAGAGCTGAAATGAAAGTAAAATAATAAAATTTTAAAAGAAATATTATGTTTTTTTCTTCTATAAGCGAAAGTATTGTAATTCAAAAATATTTGAATTCAAGACTTGGATGAATCTTCACATTTTCGGTCTCTTTGAGCGCGAAAATCATATCTTTGCATATAATATGCGTACGTATATGTCACAAATTCATATTACATACTGTCAAATGGTATCAGTTAAGTATAAACAAACGCTACTTTTATATTTCAGATTATTTTATTTGAATCTAATTCAATGCTACTAGATTATCATATTTTAGAGTACTTATTATATAGTAATCATTTCTGATAAATCAATATTCTTGCAATGAAATTCTGTAATCTTATTAAGGACAAACAACAGAAAAAATAAATTTGGAATATTTTTATTTTTTGCAAATACTATAGGAAAAATTATTATACTGCATTTCCCCAAAATTTATTATTGCGTTAAAAGACGTTCATTGTGTAATGAATGTGAGATTCTCCCTTTCATATAGCAAATTATATATTTTATATATCACAATATTTAATTATAATATCACCACAATTTTTAATAACGAATCTGAAGTTCATAAAATTCGTGGAAATCAGGAATATTCTGAAATTTTTACATCTGTATTTCTCGAATATTTCTAAAATTATATCAAATATTCAAATATAAAAGGAAATATTTCTCATAACTGTTTGATTTAAAAAAAAAAAATCGAACTTCTTGATATTTTTGGAATATTTTACTGCTTGGCAGCAGAAACGATAAATTTTTTCTCACTTATATAGCTGAAAATATTCCTTGTTATAAATGTTTATTGTCTTATCATTTTTTTCATAATCGTCTGCAGTTTTTTATGTGATACAAAGTAATTTTTCACTTTTTCATTAAATATCGTCTTCTTTATGTACAAAATATGGATATTTAATTTGATTTTTTAAATTCCCAAATGGCAACATCTATTCAGATGTAGTTTTTTCTTTAATATTTGTATTCTACGATGCGTTTGTGTTCCATAATTATGTGATTATATCTTACTCAACATATTTCTTTGCTTTTATTTCAATATCACGTATCAAATATATATTATTTATATGGTACAGAAATAAATTAACTGACTCAACTGATTATTTATTTATGACAGATGTGTTTTTAAAGAACACAGATTATTTATTTGGTTTCTGAGAAGGTAAGTGTATTCCTTATATTTAGTAATTTTTCTTCTATTAGGTTGTTCGGAAAGTAATTTCGTCTTTTCCTGACAAAGGATTTAATTGCATTTTTCGCACCTAATTTCATACTTAAACCGCAAAATCATTTTATGTTTTAAGAGCTGATATAGCAAGGCTTGAGTGTGAAAAAGTGCAGCTGATTCTTCGCAGTAGTTTTTGGATGGTGCCCTTTTAAATATGGAGAGCAATAAACAGCATTTTCGTCATTTTTTTCTTTTTTGCTACAAAAGGTAAAAATGCTGTTCAAGCCAGAAATAAATTAGCCAATATGTGTGGAGAAGATGTGTTAACAGTACATCAGTACCAGAACTGATTTGCAAAATTTTTCCTTCAAATGAGGAGGCCAAAAACCACCTCGATCAGTTTTTTTTACAGCAAAGACCAAAACTTTTATGAGCGTGTAATCATGTTACTACCAAAAGGTATTAGATCAGAATGGCAAAAGGTATTAGACCAGAATGGCAACTTTATAATTTAATAAATAATTTATTCATTAAACGAAAATTTCTTTTCATTTTGACACAAAAATACGAAATGACTTTCCGAACGACCCAATACTTTACATGACATTCTGAAAATGGATCATGAGTTTATTTGCGTATGCCAAATAAACAATAAATAAAAAGCTCACTAATTATTTTGTGATTAATTCTTAATAGAAGGGGATTATAATAAAATTCATAACCCATCCAAATATTTCAGCACTTGAACTTTTTGACGCATTCTGGGAATTAAAGATAAAAATTTGGGTAATTCTTGCATTGTATTAGCTTTTGTAAAATTTCTAATCATTTTGCAATAGGTTTAAAGTATAAGCATTCAGAGTAATAAAATAATCTTCAAAACTGCAATCAGTTTAATTTAATTTATAAGAGGATGAATGGTTTCAGGATGTTGCTAGACTTAGTAATTTTTTAACAATAATTTCTTAATTCACATTAGTTCTGCGATGCACATAAAAAGTCATGATGTATTTATGGTTACGAACTCTTTTATCCTTTATTTTTTAAAAATAACATTATATTATTATTTGCATAGATTATGGTTGAAAAATAATGTAGTTTATTGAAAGCGAAAAGATAATTCATTTTTGGAGTGAATAAATTTCTAAACAGTGAGTTACTATCATAAAAATACACTAAACAATTGTAAAAATCAAAAATTTTAAATCAAAATGCATAATTAACGTAAAAAATTCATTTGTATTTTAAAGGAAATTGTACGCCAGTCAAATGAACCAATAGGAGTCCATTCTTCATACGTATTCAGTGCTGAGCAAGTGATTTCGTTCACATACGCAGTATTAAGATTTAAGATAGTATATTTTAAGGAACAGAGTATATATTTTGAAACTCTATCCATTAATCGATTCTGTACAAAATTTGATATGTATAAGTAATCATGGTGCCACATACCAAATTTCACTAATTTGGTATGTGGTTTCACTAGTTTGGTATTTCGCTCTTATTTTGATTAATTATTGCATATATACAAAAATAAACAGAAAGCTTATTATTGATTAATTTAGTGCAAACCCAGATACAAATCTACAATTTTAGTGTAGATTATGAATTAGAATTCAACAATTTTGATTATTTCATTTTTGAGCTATCGCATTTCTCACATGCATGATTGGACGATCAGTCAATATTTTGAAGGATTTGCTACAACATTTGATAAAAATCTGCAACTGTTGTAACAAAATGGACTCTTAAATTTTTTTTTATTTTCCATTTTTTTGAAGTGGGTGATTACAATTATGCTTATATGTAAGTGCAAGTATATTTATAATTATCAGAATTTATCCAATATTTCAAAGAAATATATAACCTTGAAGTAAAGGTCTCACATTAAATTTCATTTCTATAATCGCCTGCATTTTTAAGCAAATGTACTCACAGGCAAATCAAAAAACATGCGGATATTATGCCAAAAAGTACTTTAATCGATTCAGTAAGATTCAAAGAATGATGATTAATCAAACTCTCGTTAGATAATTTTTTTAAAATTTCAATATTTTTTATTCGCGTATTTTAATAAATAAGGAAAGTTATCTACATAAGAAGATAAAATGAAAAATTCTGGAAGAACATACCGATAGAGTTCATAATCTTTCTTATGGTCGTGATTTTCAATTTACCACTAGCTAATAATTTATCTGCCGTCCAACTTGCAATCACAGCAACAAACGCCTGGATTAAATTGGGTAGAGCGGATACCACACCATTCTAAAGTGAAATAAAATATATTTATCGTTTATTAACATTTTATTTAATGTAGAAAGAATGATATAAATTTTTTTAAATAAAAAAATAATTTAAAAAAGTGACAGCGAAAGGAAACATTTTGATTCGCTATTCCAAATTTATTTATAGTGTAATCTTAAATTTTCCTAACGTAAAATTTATTTAGAAAATAGAATTTACATATAATTAATGAAGAGAATATAAGATTTAAGACAAAACACAATTATATTAAATTGGGATAAATTTTGCTATGTTGAACACTTAAATAACTAAAATTAAAAAAAAGTATTCTATATAAACTTCTAAATAACTAATTTATTTAATTAAAAAACGCAATAAATAAAAAGACTTTTTATAAAACAGTTATTTTCTTTAATTTATTCATTTCATAAAGTACTGAATCAACTTCGGATTCAATTTTCCTTTACGAGTTGAGGATTGTACCTTACTCATTTTAATAATTTATTTTTAAGTGGGATTGCTTTTTTGTATTAACAAAATGTTTCGGTTCTTATTTTGGTAATAACTTCGGTAATAATGTTTCAATAATTATTTTTCCAATTAAATAATATATATTTTTTATTTTATCAAATTGCTTTGGAATAAACAAAATGAATTAATTAACTAATTTTATTTTGCATAAGAGCTATACAACCTTACTTTATTTAAAAAGAATTAATACAATTTAAATTTGTTTGCATAAGTATTATGCTTTTGCACTTCAGAACTAAAGTAACGCATTGTAAATTTTGTTAATTTTAATGATTTTATCGTATATTCAAAATGTCTAGGGCATTTTTACAGATGGGTAAGGAGTTTTAATTGTAAAATGAAACTAACAAAAAATACTCCGCAAAGAATGAATTCTACATTAAAATAAATAAGGCTCCGGAACTTTTGGTTTCTTTGCTGAACATTAAATTATTACTTGTGATTATTTAGTACTGATGGGCATAAAAAATAATTTAACTTAAATTTACCTTTTCTATGTTGAAGTGAAGTACATTAGACAAATAAGTGGGCATATCAGTCAACAAAGTATAAAATCCCCAGTTTTGACCGAAATGTGTGATAACTAAACCCCACATAGGAACTGATGTTACTACGGACTTCCAAGGTAGTGAAGCTCTCTAAAAAATAAAACAAAATTATTATAAGACCTTTTCATTCAAATTTTTCAAATTAGTATCTTTTTCGTGATAATACATTTTGTTTGTTTAACCATTAAATAAGCTTAAACAAAGCTTTAGCCCTTTTTAGAAGATGATTCATATTTTGTAACAGTTTACAATTTGTCAATGAATGTAAATAGATAGATGCCGTTTTTTTATGAAATCGATAGATTCAAAACTGAACCCTTTTTTTCATATGATTTTACATTGTTAAAGTGATGCATCGTATAAGGCTTTGTGAAATAAAGGTTTATAACTATTCAGTGCATACTCCATTCAAAAAGCTGTCAGATAATATATCGCAGTTTGTAAGTGAGAAATATTACTGTTTAAAAATACAGTTATATGAGAGCTGTGTATCTGAACAGAGAACAATATTGAACATTCGCAACCGTTTCTTTAATGATCTTATATTCTGTAACTCATGGATCTAACAATCATAGAAGCTTATGGTCGACTGCAGGAATTTGTGTTTTAATTCCCAAAATTTCTCGCAAAGTGTTAGATTTTTTTTAAATTTCAAATTTCATTTTAATTTTATAAGAGGTTATAGGAAATTTCTAATAATTTTATAGTCAATAAAAGCGGTACTCAGTGAAATATCGTCACAGAAGCATCTGATACAACATAAATAATTATATAAAAAGCCCCGAATTAAATATTTAAAATCAGGGTTTGAATTCATTGAGTCTCCATCACGACTACCTGGGTTTAGATTTTCATGTCTATGAATGCCATTGAGTAGTTTGAACATCGCAATCATACGTGCACAAACGTTTTCCATTTAGAAGCATACAGTTAAACAGAAATCATTTATTTTTTAATTTCTTGCAAAAAAATTATCAATTGAAAATAAAAGATATTTGACTTTCCAATTCTTAAAAATCAAAGGATCATTATTTAGGATTAGAAAGAATCGTAAAATTTTAAACCAAATTGACAGTTAAATGGTGAACCATAGAAATAAACTGAATATTTAATTTTTAAAGAAGCTTCTTTTTTTAATTATTTCTAATTGTAAGATACATTGAAGTAAATTGCTCCGATTAAATTTTTTATTTAAGATTTTTCTATATTTTTATTAGCATTTGTTTTCATATACATTTGTTTTTTAATTTTTGTACACAAAATTCTGAATTGTGATTTGAAAAAGAAAGGACAGTAATAGCGCTGGTATCCATAACTATTTTTATAATAAGATGAACGATTGATTCACATACTTCTTAACTCTTCAATGTTAATGATCTTTTTTATGGGTAGAAACAGTATTATGATGTAGCAACAATTAAGATATATCGAGATATTTGTAATGGTTGAAAGCGTTTTCTTCTGAAATCCTGGTTAAACTTTTTCCTTTGTGGTGATTTATCATTCTGAAGACATGAGTCACAGTATTTTGTTTTGAAGATAGAGATGTTTTTAATAAAGATTCCCAACAAGAGTATACCCCCCCCCCCCAAAAAAAAAAGAAAATCACAATTTCTAATTTAGTATTAAGGAAGTAATAAAATAAATAAAATAATAACAAACATTGTCGAAATAAGGTTAAAAATCCTTGCGAACCAAAACAACAACAACATATATAAATAAATGAAGAAAGAAAAGGAAGAAAAAAAAATATTGATTATATAATACATGAGGTTGAATTTCATCTTGACCCAAGTGTATAAATAGCAGCTCTTCGTCTGATATTCGAGGATGACTATCAGGACTATCATAGACGAGAGTGATCCACAAAAGAAACCACAAACAGCCAAGTAGTCCTGAAAGACATGGAAAAGTATAATTTTCTTAAAATCAGAGTTGTTTCCTCAGGAATAAATTTAAATATTTCATGAAAAAAAGTTTTAAAGCATAATTTGATAAATTTTGAAAGAGGATATTATAACGTTCTTGTTTAAAGGCAAACAAACAAAAAAAAATCAGAAATTCTAATGCCTAAAAACTAAAAGATGCCATTTTTAAAGTCTTCAAAAATTATTTTTATGTAATAATTTTCGATTTGGATACCTTAAAAAACCAATCTCTTAGTATTTTTAAAAAATAACTTTTTTTATGCCATAAAAAAGTTGTTTTTTAAAAATTATTTTCCTGTTAATGGTCAAATAGTTATCTGAATAATTTAATTTATTTGCTTCCAATTTGTTTAAAAATTAGCGAAGTAGAATTCAGTTCAAAAATAATATAGAATTAACAAATCAGATATTTGGCTTGTGTAAATAAAATTTCCTCACAATTTTTTCCCGATACAATAACTTGAAGCTTCAAAAGTTTTCAAATATTTTTTGAAAACTTCTTTGTTTATAATACAAAAGATAAAAAGTAAAAAAAAAGGATTGAGTTAACTTATCATTAATGCCTCAAAAAGAAAAAAAGAATTTCAAACATCAATATCTAAGGAAAATATGAATATAATGTCTCAGAGATAGTAATATAATTTCCGATTTATTATAGCGCATGCGTAAAAAGAAGCAACTATGGATTTATTATCATGAACAGATTGCGTGTAAAATTTGAAATAATTTTAGATAATTCATAAATATTTACAAAATAAGATTTAAAAAATATTGCCAGGCAAAAAGGGCTAATAAAATTATATAATTAATATGCATTAAATAGTTTAATTACTTAAACGACATTTTTTCTTTGTCTTCATATAAATGTCTGTATTAAATAATGAAAGATGCCAAAGGACTAGACATTGTCCTGCAGTCTGGACATATCCATCCTTACAAAATACATTTTGAGTTACATTATTTTGGGGAAAAATTATTATTCCCTTCCAAAATATTTGTCATTGTATTCGTTGTTATCTATAACGGGATAAAGGAAAAAGACTCAATGGCCTCAACCATCAATAAAAAATATAAACTGTATTAAAAGAAGTGCACATAAATACACAAAACTTTGGCTCAGGATTTTGACATGCTTTCTGTTTATTATGTATTCTATACCACAATCTCAATGTAATTAAATAAAGGTTATGAAAATCATCAACAAACAAAATCTTAAATTGATAAAATATAATTATAACATTAAAAGATTCATGAAATTTTTTTTTGAAAAAGAGAAGAATTTCTGCATGAAAAATTGGAAAGTAAAATTATTTTTCATAAATGAAAAATTATGCAAAAACAATATTTGATGTTGCTTACAATAGTTTTTGAAATTTCATTCTACATTAATGCCCAATATTTTATAATACAAAACAAATAAACGTATTGGTACTTACCAAAAACATAAAAAGCTGATGGCCAACCACCAAGAAAATTGGTTTCGCAAAGAGCACCGGATACCGCTAAAGATATAACCGTGCCAATAGCAGTACCGTTGTATATGATTGTGGAGAGGAGACATCTTTCTTGTTTTGGTGTCCAACGTCCTATTAAGGCATGCATAGCAGGATACGTCACTCCCTAGGAGAAAAATGTTTACAATAATATTCACAAAAAGAACAAATATGTCATTTAAAATGTTAACTGCCTTCTTTCATTTGTAGTATGCAATTTTTAAATCGTTAGAATTAAAATCATTTGTTAAAACATTAAACAGGTTTCAAATGCCAGTGGATGAATGCACCAAGAAAAAAGATAGATTCTGATGGTTAAAATTAAATTCTTGGCTCGTTTTCTTTTAATTTTGTAATTAGATGAACGCTTCTATTTTGAAAATGCTTTACCTTATTTATTTTTTAAGAATTCATAGAATTCTGCTGTAACTGAAACGTGACTTGCCATTTTTGTATTGAATTATGGTGTTTATGAGTTACATAATTTAATTTTATAAAATAAATCTTTCGATTATTCATCACAATCAAAGAACTGAATTATTCCTATCAAAGACACAAAAATATAGAATATCAAATATCTTCCCACTGATGTAATGTGAAAATTCAGAAATTTAAAATTTCTATAGCATATGTGATTATAAATGCGATAAATGAGTTTTCACCAGCCATAGAAAAAAATCCAGAAAGGCACAGATGCGACCGTTTTAAACTGTTAAATGCACGATAAAAATGCCTAAAACTGCCCTTTTTAACATCTTTATTTTAAAAAAATGTCAAAGGAATTTCCCGGACTCTCTTTAAAGTCCCCCATCCAAGCCAATAATGGGGTTGATCAGCAGAATTGATCTGAGTGACTGGTTGAAAATCATTATTGAATAAACAACCAAAAATTAGCAAATAAAAATATGCTAATTAGTTTTGCTAAAATTATTCGATAATTCAACAACTAAGCAAAAGCAAACAGTATATTAAAAAATATAAAAGTAGGCTTTTAATTTGCTTTCGAAATTTTTCATCAAAATTTTATGAACTACAAATACTATAAACGAAAGGGAAAAACAGGGAAGAAATGATTAAAGCGAACTGCTAAAAATTTTATTTTGCCACATTTATTTGTTAAATAGAAGCTACAGTTTTATATTTTCTATTTAAAATACCTCTCCCAAACCTTCAATAGCTCTGGCTATAATTAGAGCCCACACACTCCATCTTGCGCACATGGGTGTTAGCAGAGAGAAGACAGCAGTAATGAGGATTCCTACTCCAAATAGCCACTTGGCTCCATATTTTTCAGCAGCAATTCCTCCTGGAATCTGGGTGACAACGTAACCGAAGTAGAACGATCCCAGAACCAAACCCTGCATATTGGAATCCCAATCGAATTCTCCTTTTAGCTGGAAAGTAGATTTAAAAAATAAAATAAGAAAGTGAGCACCAGTTTATTTGATGAGACAATAAGCAGTTTCATTATATTCATATATTGAAATATTAAAAAATTGCATATCTAAATTAATTTGTTTCTAATTGTAAGATGCTAGTAGGGTTTAACAAAGTACAAAACGTTGACACTCTTTAAAAAATTAAAAGTGAAACATAAATTTTTAAATACATTTTTCTTGATAGTAGAATATTACTTCAAATGTTAACCATAAACTATTTACTCCAAATATCATCATCGCTTAATGACGGTCATTAGATATTTGTATGATTGCGCCATTTAGGCTTGGAGCAGTCCTGGTTCAACTCTATGAAATAACTAGGTTTTACAAGCTTTCATTAAATTTATTTGTTTGATACTTAGAGATTCTAAGATTTCAGTCGTTCTCCGTTGTATCAGAAATATTAATTTATCCACGTTATTTTCTAAGGATTTATTTTAGTTAATCGTTTATTTATACAAATGCTGGGAAGTAACAAGTCTTATTAAATATCTACACCACCAAATTCTTTGCCTTTAATGTAAGAGTGTCTTCGTACACAGATTTTCGAACAATATTTCAAATCAATTCTTCCAAATTAATTAAAACAAAATTAATTAATAAATTAAATAGATCTCTAAGAATAAGTATTCTCTCATACTTACCCAAATTTTTTACCATAATTTTTTAACCTTTGTCAATTAGAAGATAACTTGATGTGATTTCAAGCAAAAAAAATTGTCTTTCAAAATCTTTTATTTATAAAAATTATTTATTTTTCAGACAAAAATAAGTTTATGAGTTTCTTATATCAATTATAGTTTTTACGAAAACGAGAGAATTAAAAAATATATAGTTTTCTCAAAACATTTCCTTTTTGAATAACGTAGTAAAAGAATATTTATTTTTGCGGATAAGATTCTTTTAAAATATATGAACCTTCATAAAAGTTGAAGAATAATTAGAATATTTAAACCCTTTTTTTTCGTTTACTTTCAATAATATATAAAATACTACGTAATATTTTTCTCTCTTAACATTAATCAATGCAAGCATTTTTTATAAATGCAACAGTTACTTCCTCAACTTTTGAAGACAGCAACCTTATCAGTTTTTCTCTGCATTACCACATTTTCTGGAATCAGGAATTGCGAAAATAATTTATGATTCTGGGTGAATCATTTGATTTAGAATTACTTACTGTAGATCTCATGGTTTGAACAGAACTGTTTCTGCCGTGAGGAAATTTTACAAGATTTGGGCAAGCATCCACTTTATCTTCAGGGTTCGGAACGTCTTGAACACGCGGCTGTTGCACCATCGCTACCATGGCAACGTTAAGATTGACACGTAGTGCGTATACACAAAAAAAGCCAAAGAAACCCAACAACGTCAGTACGTAACGTGCCTGAAATGCTGGAATGATAAAAGATAATTGCATTAAATGCATATTCTGCATGGTCAATTCTGCAGAACAATCAAATTAGTTGTTGTTATATATATATTTGTTTTAAAAATCGATGGTACTTCTTCGATAGCTGTACAGTTATAAACAATGCTTTACAAATAATATACACACATTTTGCTTCGGAACTGTTTAAACAATTAATAATGCAAATAAAAAAAATTCAAAACTTAAATTAATAAATACAAGTGTAGAAATTGTCAGCCTTCTGAAATTTCAGGTTTCTAATTTATGCAATGTTACTATTAAAAACTTTTGCAATTAAAATAGTACTCTTTAAAAATAAATAATAACACAGACTATACCCATAATTATAACTACTACTAATAATAATTCTCGATTGGCATGACATGATACCACTTTTAGTCCTAATCCTAGAACTCTCGTCGCTTTTAATGAGAGGTTTATGTAGAGAAGTGGAAATTTATTCAAAGCTTCAAACCACCTCTAGGTTACGACTCTGAAAACGAGGAAATGTCAACGAAAAGGTCACATAATAAGGGCAGAACCTTTCAGATATACCAACAAATAGAGTTGAGAAACATTAATTGGTAACTGTTTGAGAAAGATAATCAGTGTATTTGTTAAAGCTTGAGAAAAAGGACCAGAAAAAACGGACACAAGAAACAGTCATACAATTACTTTGGGGTATGCTCGAAAAGTATTTATATATATATATATCACTCTGCAACATTTTTGTACAAAAAATTGACATTCAAGAATTAGTGATATTATGAAAGATTAAAATGAATGCAGTGAGGGAAACAGAACAGTAATTTAATAAAAGGGCGTAGATGGTTATGATTATGATATCACATGAAAAAAGAGTAGATGTGTTGGTGGTGATGGCAATGAAGGATTATTTAAATATATTTATTTAATGGTGGAATGTATTTTTGTGAATTTATTAGTTTTAAATTAATTGAGAATTTTCTCCAATATATGGAATAATCAGATCTCATTTCTTTGAAATTACCATGATGGTGATGTTTATTG
>JAPMOQ010017299.1:282936-316172 GCA_026543055.1 Argiope trifasciata | reverse complement strand
AAATTTATTTTTCAATGAATAAAGTTCATAAGCAACAGTAGTTCTAGTTTGTATGTTCAACATACGCGTGTGCCACACAATAAAGGTCATAATGACATTTTAATATGTTACGTATTGCACGTCTTGTCTTGTAACATAGGACATGTTCGTGTTATCCGACCATCCGGTTATTAGGACCAAAATGATTCCGTCCCGATGTGGTCCGATTAATCGGAATCGACTGTTTATATATATCAAAGCTACATGATAATTAAATGTCTTGTATGAGAATCCATTATGAATTACAGTTATTTAAGAATTTGCATTCTAGGACTATTTTGTTCGAGTTACTGCAAACCAGGTAAGCACTAACTTATCAAGTGCTAAAAGGATAAACGATATAACAATCCAATACAGGATTTTATTTTGCATATTATGCTTTGAGTCTATTCAAGAAGTTCTCATTGAATGGACATAGATATAGTTAGGGTATGACAAAGTTGCCTAAGTTTTCACGAAATTTGTAACAGAAATTTTAACATGGATTGCTAAGATTCCTACAGTTACTAAACTTCAAAAGACTTGATTTATTAGAATACAAAACTTTATGTTTCTCTTATCGGGCATTTTTACATGAGAAAGAATTTTTGAGATGGAAGAAGAGAGATAGTGACTGATATCGCAGTTGTAAAATAATCTCCCGAGTTTTAAACGAAAATAGAAACGCATTTTCATTGCGAAATATAATTTATTCTCTTACGAATAAAAATAAAACTTTGAAAATGAATGACTTCCCATGGAAATACATTTAAAAAACTGTAAAATGTCATTTAAATAAACCAAAATAAAAAATGATTAAAGACTATTATTTGTAGGCTTTTTTACTTCTCGTATAATCCTACAGTTTTAGAATAGTGAATTTTTTTTTACGCAACTACATCATCAAAGCGGTCACTCTTTTCAACGGCTTTCTTGTTTCTACGGAATTTTTGACTCATTCAATTAATAAAATAACTCATAAAAAGGTCCACTAGAATCCCTCAAACGGCAAGAATGATCACTCCTTCAATTTCAATGAAATCAATTTCTTTTATTTACTGACCATAAGGGTTCTTTTTATAAAGAGAGTAAACAAGAAAGAAAAAGAACTAAAAGTACCAACATTCAGAAGAATCGACATAAATAGAAGCATCAATTCCATAGATAAACATACTAAGGAAAAAAAACTGATGATATTGCGTATTATGCTACATCTATAGATAATTGTTTAGATTCATTTCTTCATAGAAAAGAAAAACGTTAAAAATAAACTCATAATACTTTATCACAAATAATGAATAAGGATTTATCTTATAGTCTTCCAAAAATAGAAATTCTTCAGAATGAGAATAACTGATGACTGAATGAATGACTTTAAATGACTGATTTTGTTTGAAATGAAGAATGGTTGTTATAGAACAATTTCTCTGCATTTTATTTAAATATGAATTTTATGTACTTAAAATAAAATGTATGCGCTGACATACACACACAAAAAATAATTCTAAATATTGCAAGAACCCCAAAACGTGACCGACAGCAGTCGTATTAACCGTTATTTTGAAAAATTTTGAATGTAAGACTGTAATACAAAAGAATATAAGTGAAATTTGTTAAGTTCAAGGAAATATATCGCATTTAGAAAGTTTTTTTGTAGTACTGAAACAATAGCAGGTAAATGCGTTTTTCTTTTAACTTACTACTATAGTTCTGCAATATGTCATATACCCAGGGCCGGCATCAGGGGTGTGGCGGATACAATGCACCGGGCCCTAAGATTGAGGGGGTCTCCAGCATGATAATAAACTAAAATAATGATCTGAATAATAAAATTACATGAAAAGCACACTGTAAAATTCATCTGATTAGAAAATATGAATTATTTATAATCAAATATGAATTACAATGAATTATTTCTAAATGTATTTAAATTGCTAAAACTTTTCTTTACTTTGCTCGTTGGCATAATACATGTTGAACACTCCTCCAGTGAATTAAAATTAACAAAGAATTGTTCTTAGTCAGGCATATGCGCAGAAATCTTAAATGCACTTGCTATATAAAATTTTGCAATTGCTATTACTATTATAATTTTTTCTGGAATAACCAACAGCAAAACTAAATAATAAATACAATAGTAATATAAATTCTTTAAATTTTTTTTATTTTACAAAAAATTTAAGGCCCCCGATTTTTTTTTGCAACCAGTTTCTTTTACATAGAAGGCCGGCTCTGCTAACAGCGAGGATAATCAAATATGAGTTTTGAACTTCTTACTAGCAATCGTGTTCAAATTTTGCTACAAATGTAAAATTTGGGCAAACAAAATTTCAGTTATCTTAGTCTTTATATTTCTAAGCCATTATGTTGTTAAACGCATCAATAGAACAAACATATTTACAAAGATTGTGGATCCGTTACTGTTTTTTTTTTAAAAGCACATAACGAGTCCCCACTTTTAATATTAAGCTCAAATAATAGAATTTTGTTATTTTACTTATAATATTTGAGATATATCGTATTTAAATGCACATGAAGGAATAACCCATATATTGACGGATTTAAACCAAAATTTGACTTCTATATCCTAATTCATACGTAGCAAATTTCACCTATGAGATCATTATGACATTAAGTTATCGTAGTCGTATGCGTGCTGATTTATTGACAGACTTCCGTCGACGGATTCCAATCAAAATTTGAAACAAATATATTATTTTGAAATGTCTTGATATTAAATTTCATATAGTTAATACCGCCTTGATTTGTTGCTTCATAGACAGGTAGATAGACAAAAATATAGAAATTTTATTTAATATACAGTTATAATTTTATGTAAAGCGGGAATTTTCTATTTCCCGAAATTTCCTCAAATATTTAGAAAATTAGTTTTTTTTGTTAGATAATTAGTTTTTTTCGTAGTGAATAAGCCTTTTCTGAAAGTATTGTGGACGATAGTGGGAAAACCTGAAAGTCATAGAAAGTTCGCAGTGCACAATGGCTCTATTTATTGCGTTTTGTGTTTAGTGATATAAGGAAAATGAACTGGAATAGTGCCTCTGTAGCTTTTTCTATACTATCTATTAATAAATTTTTATGTTATTAATCTCATACCACTAACAAACCATAATTACGAGAGCTATGCGGTCTTTGGCGATTATATTCTGGTTATTATTCGTTAGGATGCATTAATATTTGAACAGGACCCAGAAAGTATATTGATGTATTTTTCTCCGAATGGTCGAAACAGAAATTTAATATAGAATTACATTAATAGACATAAAATAACATTACAAATTTTACACTCTTAAGTCATTGTATTATTTAATTATCGTATAAAAATGCAGATTGACAGACGATCAACTATGTAATGGATATTATTCTCAATTTGATACTTATTTGCCCTTTAGATGCTAAATATGTACCCCAAATTTTATCTTTCTGGTTCTGTTCATTTTTTAGTTATTGTATTTAATTATATTAGGACAACCGAAAAATTGGACTAGAGTTTATTCAAAATTTCATAAAAATTTACAGATTTCCGTAAAAAACTATGCACTAAATTTTATCTAGCTCAAAGCGTTTTGAGTTGTGTTCATATATATATATATATATATATATATATATATATATATATATATAGTGATTCCCAAGGAACGTTTTTATATACTATCCAATAAATGAGCCTGTGTATTATTAGTTTCATGGTAAACAATAATTACGAAATAGTCAATCAAGTAATATGTTTAACGTGGTTAATATACGTGCAACAGAAAACTGAAATCAAAAGTTCACACAGAACTGCAATTGCCTTATCAAAATTACAATATTAATCATGTACTTAATTTATTATATTTTTGAGTTATCGCGTTTAGATGCTTGTGAAGTTGAAGGCTAATTGACGGTAAATGCATTGACGGATTTGCTTCCAAATACGATATAATTCTTCTATTTATATGTTAAATCTGCGTATTATATTTTATCTTTATAGTTCCCTTTATTTCGTAGTTATATATATTAGAACAGTTAGAGATCTGACTGAATTTCTTTCAAAATGTGATAGAGATATAGAAATTGGCATAAAGATTACAAACCAAATTTCACCTCTATCTGAGAACATTTTTAAATTATTGTGTTGATAATGACACAGATTTAAGTTCAAAAATCCTTTTTTGGATTCTGGGATGTCTGACATGTGGGGATTCAGCAAAATTTTGAATTCGATTTTTTATGATTACAATACATCTTATTTGTATAGTTCATATATGAGAAAGTAAAAATAAACCTAGATGCCTTCTTTCGATAGATTAGGTCCAGATTGTAATACAGGCCCCTGATTTTAATCATAAAGTCCGCAAAAATTTTATTCTTCCACGCAGATGCATTTATACACTCTAGAATATGCAGCCTGATTGATTACAAAGTTTTTGACATATTTTGTCCCAAATTTTATATAATTCTACATATTTGTATTATAAAAACCATGTGGCAGATTCATCTGTTTTAGCTCTATACGTTTTTCAAAAAAAATCCTGCATGTATACAATCGAGCAAGCAGGGAAATGGACATTCCTTAGATGGACTTATTAAAAAAATTGTCATATATCTACAAACTTTGTATTAGGAGAACATACAAAATTTGATTCTTCAAACTCGAATTTAGTTTTGAATTATTATGTTCACAGACAAACATATAAACAAAACTTCGTTCTCAAAAAAGAAAACATAAACAGACACAAAAATCGAACTTTTCTTAGTCAGATTTCACTTAAAATTTGACATGCATTTAAATATATGGTAGCATAACGTATCAAATCATCAATCATTCATCAAAAATCAAGGACCGATATAAAGTTTTTGACACTCTGTATTAGTGAAAGTAAAATAAAACACAAGGATGCAGATGATATTCATTTAAAATGTTTAATAAAGCTCATTAAAATAGATTTCTTTAAAAACATGAAAAGCTAATTTGAAATGACAACATGAATATAAAGTTTATAAAATACTAAGAATGAAAAACGGGCACATACATAAATATCCGTTTTGTAGTGTCTCCCCTGTAATGACATCGAAATCTCTCTATTTTCGAAACAACCTCTTAACTGAAACCATAAGATACAACGGTCTTGAAATTTACTTCACAAATCCTTTTATTGACTTCAGAAATAGGGACTTCTCTGAGTAACACAAATAAAAAATATGTTAAGGAAATATCTTAAAACATGCATACTTCAGATTCACATATTCATTTATATGTTATTCAAAATTATTATATTTACAAGTTAATGTTGTATAATGTCGAATACTAATTAAATCAACTTCCATGCTATCCATGCTTCTGTCTAGTACTGTCTAGTAAAAAAGCAGGTTCCGTTGAAAATTCTGAGCATTTAGGGAAAAAATTTGGGGCTCATAATTTTCTGTTACTCTGCAAATTCTGCTTATTTTTACTTATAATTGTTCGATTCTGCCTGTAATACTTGTTATTCTGCTTGTAATACTTTGGTTGAACAAATGAAAAATATACATCATCATTTGTTCATTTTGGCAAAACTCCTCTATGAGATGCGCATTTGATTTTAAGAAAGTCGATTATTTCTTATAGTTTTGAAGAACATGCATAAGGATCCTCTTCCACAGACATTTCTTCCTTTTTTGAAGTTGTTTCTTCTTTTTTCTCTGTGGTTCCCCACGGTTGAAGTTCAGCAGAGCAAAATACATCGTATACTACAGCTGCAACACTGAGAACAACAGAAGCGGTGATGAAGACTATTGCCCAGTTATTCACCGTTTGCTAAAAAGGAAAAGTCATTTTTAAAGTTTACACAATCTATATTGATTAATTGAAACATAAAAAGGAATTATTTTTCAAGATCATAGAAACTATCAGAACTGATAGTTGTAATGATAGAAAGTGGTTACAGAATTAGTCACTTTGATTAAAGCTAACTTTTTCTCACAATGATATTTTTTTTACAGTAAAAATAATTCATTTGAATCTAAAACTACCCTAGTTTTATTCTTTCATGCACAAATTCAAAAATTTCAAGTATTTTTTTGATATTTCCTTTATGGATCAAGGTCCTATTTCAAATATACCGCTTGAAATTTCGTATATAATTGTTATGATTTACGTTTAATCTTCTTTAGATGAGCGATGGCTTTTCTTAGAAGTCGCAAACAACAACAACAACACACACACACAATTTTAATTTTTTTAATTCCACGTCATAATAGTTTTTTTATATTTTTCTTTTATGCGTTGCATCATAAAAATATCTGAATCCTTTTGGTAATGATGAGGTACTTTATTGTAATTTCATGAAACACTGATAAAAATTAAGATTTATTTGGACGGGACATGAAGTATATACTAGTAATAGCTTTATTACTAGTAACGCTTTTACTAGTAATTAGTTGCTACTAGTTTTAGAACTAGTAGTACTAGTAACAGTTCTGTATTAATACATAATTAAGTATACGTAAAAATTTAGGGTCTTCTTCACCTCATCTAGGTTGCCAACAATTCCAACTCAACAATAAAGGTGACTATTTAGATCAGTGGTGGGGAAACTTTTTTTAAGACGGGCCATTTGTATTAACTAGACGATCATAGCAGGCCAAAGAAAATGCTTAATCGTTAAAAAATTTATGTGTTCTATAAACATATGCATATATTATTACATACACTTATTATTTTAATAGTAAAAAAGCCAAAGGAAAGAAAATTATAAGCACAAAATATAAAATGAATTTAGAGTAGTTCTTGATGTGAAGTATTATCACTTTATTTTCTGGTGTCATTACTGGTTGATGGTGCATGAGAAAAATGAAATTGAGACTGTTTTATCAAAATTTCATCATAGTTCGGTTCCATTTGCGAAGCAGAAATTCTTAAAACTGATGAAAGGTGCTCATCTGTAATTCTGTTTCTTAAAGAAGTTTTCCTAAGCTTCATTGTTGAAAAGATTTGTTCGCATATATAAGATGAGCCGAACATTGTCATTATCTTCATTGCTAACTAATGCTCTTGCGCGGGTGTTTGTTGAGGCAGTGGGAGATTACACAAACAATTACTCGAGTCACAGCGGGTCGTTGCAGATGACTGACTAAGTCGCTAACTAACTGATCTTCGGGCGGCTTCGCTTGTATTTATACCTACCTGCAAGGATTATTCGGGAATTGGAGTTTTGCGGTTCTTTCGGAAAAACAGAACAATGAATCGAAAATGTGAGAGTATCTGGAAGTTTCGAGTGAAGAGGAGTCAGCTGTTTGGGTCGGATGGATTTGTCCAGAATACTATTGTGTTTTGAATATCCCCGCAGGTAGTTTTTATGCGGGTCGTCAAATTGCGAAGTAAGAATGCGTTCAAAAATTCTCACGACGGCACTCTTAAACGGGCCGGATTAAACCTTTCCGCGGGCCGGACTTGGCCCGCGGGCCGTAGTTTCCCCATCACTGATTTAGATGAACAATTCTGTACTAGTTATTGTCAATCACTTAGATTTTGACTTGGTATTGTTAGCATTCTTGAAGAGATGAAGAAGCACTTATACAGTCAAATCGTGATTATAGTCGTTTTACCACTCCGCGTACTATCATTCATAATATCTGACTGAACAACATATACAGTTGAACTTTGGCATCTCATTTATTCAAAACCTTCAGTATTTGCAATGCTAAAATCAAATTAACGTATTGAATTTACTATGAACTGCATGAACATAAAATTATTCCATTCAACAGATAGTTAAAAAAAATTTTTAAATAGAGAAAACTTACTCCATCTCGCATGATCCAACCAACATAAGCTGGAACAAGAAATCCAGTGAAATTCGAGAAGAAATTCGTTATCCCATACAAAGTACCTGTGTGATATAATAAAATGAAACTGATTTTTTTAAAATGGAAAATCACAGATATTTTCTTAATAGTAAGCATAAATTATCAATCCTTTCGATTACGATATTTGTTTCATACATTGAATTCCAGAATTTTTCATAATTAAATCTCCATTTAAGTCACTACAGTAAATACAATACATTAAAATGCCAATAGATGCTTAAAGATAAAAAAACCCTTGAAAATGTTTAAGTATGTCATGTGTAACTTAACATTATTATATGTATCAATATACAAATGAATGTAACCAGTTTATTATTTCAAAACTATGCAATTTTTTATTGGAGTTTTAGTACCTAATCAATTTAATAATGTATTGAATAATATATAAAGTTAAATCAATTTGACATCAGTAAAAGGAGAATTATAATCTCAAAATCCAACCTGCTAATTAATAAAATGATTTCTTTGCTATATTTAAAGGATAGTAAATAAGTAAGCAAATCAGAGCTACAGACATGAGCTATGGTCGGGAGTGTGTTAACACTTTCAGTATTAATCTGGCCATGCAAGCAATTTTTATTCAATTATTTCTATTTTAAACTAAGATTGAGGATGTAAAGCGAGTTATCAAAAGAATGTCTCGGAAGAAGGGAAATAATATCTAAATCCGTACTTGACAGTGATGTTACATCCAGCGATATAAAATAAAAAAACAACAGAAACAATTATGGCCCGAATTTCTATTTGATGTATTCTGAAGTATTTTTGAATGTTCAATATTTTTATTTATTAAATTCTTCATTGATTCGAATGAGAGAAATAACTACGATTAAAAATGCAGTAAATTTATATATCTGAAAAACATTTATTCACAAAAAAATGAATGAGCACATAAGTGAACTGTTACAAAAGAATAGATCTTGTACATTAAAAGAGCCTATTTCTTAAGATTATGTGCTCTGTATTCTCCATTCATGCGCCCACCTTCTTCAGCTCAAAATAGAATAACACCTGTTGAAGCTTAACCAAAAAATGCATTCCCTTCCCATTCTAATGATGAATGGGCTGTTGAAAGCAGACGAGTTCATTTTATTGAATCATTTATTTTCAAAATAAATGATTCAATAAAATCGATTTCCTCATACAGTTCTGGCTGCCTTCAGGTATGAGAGGAGTAAAGAAAACAATTTGGCTTGATATAGTGATTTGTGTATGGCGTTTTACCGTGGCCGAGCAAGATTTTTAAAAACCAATTAAGTGCTTAATGCCTTTTTTAAATCACTTATTAAAATGTAAAAAAAATAACAAAAATAAATATAAAAAGTTCAAAATTTTGCAATAAAAATATAAGAATCTTAAATATTCTTTTCATCGGTATATAAAAAAAGAGGCGTTTCCTCTAAAATTTAAAGGTAAAAGCAAAATTGCAAAAACATGTGATATAAAACTTGAGAGAAGTGTATGAATACTGCATATCATTAGAAACTAAAAAGTTCCACATATTCGTCATATAGGAAAACGAGAGACAGCATTTTAAATCAAAGAATTATATCCAATTATTTAATTGATTAATTAAATATTAAAGCTTTTTTATGTAATGCTTTATACTTACCTGCAAAATCTGGACTCATATCTACATGAGTAACAATGAAACCTGAGTAGGCAAATCCGTTTAGACCCATGCCAAGGGACAGCAATGCGACTATCAATGTAGGTCTGCAACCACTGAATGAAACAGCAAGTAAACACAAAGCTGGTCCTACAAACCCTGTAATAGACAAAGACTTGAATATGCTAGAATTTATTTTTTAATACACATGAAGTGCTCTATGAATAAAATTTCAATCCATTTAAAAATTTATTGCAATATTTTTTAAACAAACAAATAAAAACTAGGAGAATGAAACAAAAAAATTAGTGTTCTTCCCTTAATTTTATTATTTGTTTCAACTGATATGAATCAATTTTTGTTAATTTTCGCCATATAATGTAGATCGAATATTCTGGCTGGATTTGAGCTAACCTATCAAACGTCAAGTGTCTAAAAGATGTTCAATCAAGAGTGTTCTCAAAGTAAAAGGGACCAATAAGCAAAAAACCGCATTATATAGCAATATAACCGCAATGTAGAAACGTTCAACACTTAATATGCGACAATTGGGAGTATTCACTGCTCCTTCTTGGGTAAAATATATCGCATCTGAATATATATTGTAAAGGCAATTAAGTTTAGAAACTCGTAAGTACAAAGCAATGCATTGATCTAGATTTTGATGGTACAAATTTTGCTTCATACGCAGCTTATGGATGCCAATTTAATCCAGATTATAGAGCCTTTTATATCGCAGACCAAGGTAGTGAGAAACTACGTGGCATCACTAGGGTACTTATCGGAGATTCTTGATAACCACATTAATAGCAATTCCTTCCACATCTTCATATGAAGGCCATTTTTGCACCCTTCCGGGAAGAACATTTATCTCCCTAATCTCATCAAATTTAATATAAATTTTTCAATCCATTTTTTAGGATAGGTCCTTTTACAAACTTTTCAAGTGTCTTTCTA
Source organism: Argiope trifasciata (assembly GCA_026543055.1). Taxonomy (NCBI): domain Eukaryota; kingdom Metazoa; phylum Arthropoda; class Arachnida; order Araneae; family Araneidae; genus Argiope; species Argiope trifasciata. The sequence continues at coordinate 305,740 of JAPMOQ010017299.1, read as the reverse complement.
AGCGTACAGCTTACCATTACTAGAATTCTGATAAAACTGTTTGAACAGTAAAGACTTTTTTTTATTAACGACATGTTGACGGAGATTCTAAGGCTCTAACTAGGGTCAATTTTTAATATTCTTTTGGTCTACATATTTCTGAGAAGATTTATTTTATTTATAATCATACTAGTTGACCTGACGAACTTCGTACCGCTTAACAATCAATGAACAGTTCAGTTGCAGCATTTATAACTCAAGAACAGTTTTTCCGGTTTTAATCATATTTGATTTGTTATAATAATATAAATTTAAAAAATTCAATAAAACTGTAAAAATACGTTTTACAATGGCTTGTCAGAAAAGCCATTTTCTTTATCCAATTTATATATACATTCGGGTTTATTCTCTTGAGTCAAGCACCTTCTGATATATAACATTTTTATTTTGTTAATAAGCTCAAGAATAAATTAAGCGGATGGCTTACCAACACATAAGTATGCTACATGTAATTGATCACAGGAAAAACATGGGGTTTCTAGATTCAGACCACAAACTCTCAACTATTGATCTTGTGATTTGTTAATTGTCATCGCGAAGGCAACAAGAATTGGAAATTGAATTCGTTTAAACTCAAATGGCACATCGCTTGGGATCATGGGAATCCTAGGAATGAGAACTTCTTCATCCTTGAATTTTCTTTTGCGTGTAGTCACGTGAATCAACATTGATCATCAGTTTTTTTAAATCACCGAACGCGTACCATTTAATAGTTTTGGCTGATTTAGGTTTCGATGCATCATGGTCACCGAGTCATTTTCAGCTGTAAATTGTGCGGTGGTAAGCTAGACACATCGAGGGAATTTAGAAATTCAGATGGATGGTTGGTGACTTCGTCCTTGTTTGTTGCACAGTTAATAGATTTGAATAAATGCGATTAACTATTTGATTCTGAACTACGAAGATTAAGTCATCCACATCTTTGTTTTTTGTCGCCAAAATTTCTCGCTGACTCAACCATGGTGCTCGAGAACGCTTTGTTGATGAGCTCATTTTTCGAGGAAACGAAATTGCAAAAATTCTGAGGAAATGAAATCAATCTGCTTGATTACTTGACAGAAACATGGCCATTAATTAGGGTGCAGCGAAAAAAATCAATTTTTGATTTTTAATTTGCAATAACGCGAAAAAGTTGCCTTTTGGTGTAGATAAAATAAATCATAAGTATGAAAAATACTGGAGTAGATCTTCAGGTGCCACAAAAACGTTAAAGTTTTATAAAATTGAAATTTTTGCTACATTTGAAAGGTTTTTTCACGAAATAATCAACTTTTGATTTTTAATTTGTAATGGCACGGAAAAGGCACCTTTTGGCATAGATAAGAAAAATAAAAATCATAAAAAATATTAAAGTATGTCTAGAGGTGTCGAAAGGATGTTAAAGTTTCATAAAAACTCACTTTTTGAAACTTTTAAAGAATTTTTGCATGCTTCGATAATGAAATAAAAAGCTTTCATTAAGTATTGGTCACATGAATAATAGTATAAAAATAGTTTTATTATTGAGATGGCGTGGCTCTCGCTGGAGCTGCTGTTATTGAGGTAGCGGAGATTTGTCTGAATCCAATGACAAGCCTAGAGCTGGTTTCCAATCAGTACTCCGTATTCAATTGAATTGGTTTCTACCCTCCTTTTATTGTGTAACTGAACTTCATTTGTTAGTTTGTGCTTGTGTGCTTCGTTGTATGTAAAAATGGTTTAATCTATATGAGTGACGACAAAATAAATATGGTTTTCTATTTTTTAGAAATTTAGAGATTTTTCAGAAGGTGAACACACTACTGACTAATCTAGTAATACTATTATATTAGATATGACCTCAAAATTGCTTCAGAGAAGGATCCTTTTGTTATCAACATGTAGGACACTTTAAGTCCCATAATGGAACAATTATGGCCAACAGCTTCAACAAATATGGTCTTAACTTCTATGTCCATTGCTTCTAACAAAGTAATTTAACAAATGATAAAAGCTTATTAAGCGAAGTACAAGAGTTTATTAAACTCTAAAAGTAGAAAATGTTCAAATAAGTTTAATTTCCACCTCAAAGAATTTACAAAAGAAGCTAGACGTTTATTTGATATTGCTACGTATAAAAAAGGATTAGTCATGGAATAAAATGCTTTAAATGATCAATGCTCTAACAAGAAAATGGTTATAGGCAATATTGATATTGCTACCACAAGCGCTTTGAGGAAAAAAGAAGCAAGAAAGAATAAAGAACTGCAAAGAATACTTAAATTTAATCAAGAAAGGGCTAAGAATGTGCATCAGAAACAATTACTGGAGATAATGACAACGCTGAAGAACAATACTGCAATTTAAAAAAAAGCCCAGCCGAGCAGATACATAAAATAGACAAGAGATAAAAATACCAAGTGTCTCTGCTGTTTAATATTAAAGTTAAAACGTTATACTGATGGCACCTGAAGCTGAATCATATTGTATAGGGGACTCGGTTATAGACTTCCCCTTTCTTCATTGTCACATGGAAGCCATGAAAAGAGCTGTGAGACTGGTGGCAGAATCGACTCAAAATATCTGTGATTCAATTGAAAAAATAAGATACACAAGAGCAAAAATTGACTCACCTGTGAATATGCTAAAATTTAATTTAAAAAAACTCCCAGATAATGGGGTTATGAAGTAGAAATACACATTTTGCAATTGTAACATATGTAATCATTATATATAGATGTAAAAAACGCAAATTTGTTCATAAAAATATCTTTCTTATTATAATTTGTAATTAATAATTTTTTACAATTGTTATGTTTATTTAAAATAATCTTTTGTAACATTATATGAAGGAAAAATTCATGAAAAATATATTATCCAAGTCTATAATTTTTCAGTTTTTTTTTTACAAATATTAAGCCTTTTTCGGATCCTTGAAATAATTGTTGTATTGCAACCAGAATTTTTTAAAAATTCGTTTTTACACTAAAAACTAACTATTCACCACTATTATAAAACTAAAATCTAAGAAATTTTATTAAATACCCTATTTAAAAATTTCAGTTTTTTTTTTCAATTTTTTACAAATTTTAAGCTTTTTGTGACACCTGAAGATAACGTAATATTGAAATCAAATATTTAAATATTGTTTTTGAGTCTAAAAGGTAAATCTCCGCACTATTACCAAAGTAAAAATTTAAGAAATTTTTTATGACAATTTTTTAAAATTTACATTTTTTCCATTTTTTTTTTTTACAAATTTTAAGTAACTGAGTATTATCTTGCTGCAACTCAAGATAATATAACATTGCAAATAAATTTTTAAATATACTTTTTGTACCTAAAAGGCATCTTTTCCGCGCTTTAACCAAACTAAAATCTAAACAAAAAAATTAAGGTTATTTTTGTTCCTCTCTAACGGTCCTTACCAATAGTCAACAATTACTTGCAGAAATCTTGAGCAAACGGATGGATCAAAATGCAATTCTCATGTTTGTTGTCAGTCGAAGTTTCTTCACATAGCGCTGATTTAAAGATAGTGTTTATTTTATCGTCAGCAGTCGGTCTTGGAATGACTGGCAGTATTTGGCGGAAATCGCCAGACAGTAAAATCATTGCGCCTTCAAAACATCTCCAATCATTGCGTAGATCTTTCAATGTTTGGTCAAGTGCTTCTAATGTGTGTTTGTGTGCCATTGTGCATTAGTTTCATATGAAGAGTTTAGATGTCACTAAAATATTGGCCATTGTGGACTGTTTTGAAATGCCACTTGTTCAGAATTTTGTAGGTTTACCGGAAACTTTGATGCTGAATGAGTTTTACGGCATCCTTCCAACAATGTGGCCACTATGCCAGAAGAAACAACTGCTACCACAATGTCCGATCTCGCATGAACAATGAAGTGAGGAATATCTTCCCAGTTCCATCAAGGACATTCAGGAAAAAAAAGCCAACATTTTCCATCATATTTTGTCTTCATTGATGTATCATGGACTTTCTTCTGTTAATAGTGCAGCAGGGGTACATTCGTTCTGAATTAAATGCATCATTCATTACAAGATATGGCACTGGCATTTGTAACTTCACAAATAAACTGGAAGATATGAGGTAACACATGTCTTCCATCAATAGCAAAGCCAGTTTATGCATTTCCTCATTTACCTTAATATCGAGATTTCTTGAACTTACACGAATTCGATGTAATATGTCTTCTGGCATGTATTTGTTCCACATGTCAAGTGGATTGGATGGGAAGCATATTGAAAGGACAATAGCAAATAATGAGTGTATTTGACTCGGAGTTGCAGAAATAGTTGTTTCAGCTATTTTCGCGTCCCAATTATTATCGTTTTCAAGCAAATTGTGCTCTTGACACGCAGTACGAAATATTGGGCACTATACCATTAATAGTTTGTAGTGATTCGAATGATGTTGGCCCTCGAAAATTCCCCAGTAACAACCGCAAATAGAAGCATTCATCCTTCTTCGGATGAACTGTATAAATATGGCCAAGAGCATCTGTAGGACACACATCCGGATGACCAAGATTCGCGTCACCTTGCTTACAACGTTAAAATTTCTTCAATGAAGCGTTAAAAGTGTAATAACAGGGCATCTTTCAGTAAAGTAACGTTCGGGAAAATAGATCGCTCTGGCAAGTCGCAAAGAAACTCGTCAATGTTGACACTGGAGGTGCTTCAACTCATTCAATACCATTCGAAGTGGTAAAATGAATTCCTCCATTTCAAGCAAATTGTGCTCTTGGTGAAAATTTGTGCAAATTGGGCCCTATACCTCCATATGCATTCTCCAGATGTACAGCCAAATGTACAACAATGGGATGACGTCCGCTAATAGGGACTGGGAATATACGCCTAATCACTTCATTGCAGTTCACATATCGACCAGCTTGATTGCTAGTAATTTTTTCTTTCATATCGGTGGTTTGGATGCTAAAAAACCTTTTGTGACATACTTTGTGTCTTTCCAATATTCCCTCAAATACTATTAGAGCATCCTTAAAATCAATAAATGAGACATGGAATGAAAAGTAACTCATCAACTTTTAAAAAATGATTCATGTCACTCTGACATCAATATTTTGGAATCTATATAAATCTTGTTGCAGATCTGTAATGTTGCTTCCCAGCATGGTAAGATCCCTCACTGGAAAGACCGTATTACAATCAGCTTTGCTGGTTTGTTTTACTCCTAAAAATACCCTTAAATTCAAGATTAATTTTTCCCGTTAACTTTTACATTATTAAGCCATAATATTTTCTTCGTAAATCATTCCCTAATCCAATTTTGTGGGAATTTCGACTTCGATGCCAGGTTTGTTGTGGCTCGAGTCGTTGGAATAGGACAATCCCCTTATTGAAAGTGACTGTAATAGCTATGGCATTTAGTATTTCGACATGGCTGAAGTAGAGTATCGAGGAAGAAGGTTTTCTCTTTGTGGTTGCGGGTGAAGCTCGTAATCGATTGGTTCTTGAGACTTGTGCAATTCGAGGTCGCTATGCTATTGGCTGGAGCTGTTTGGATGGGTGCGTTGGTATGCTGCCGAGAGTAATATGGGACTGAGCGATACTTTTAACGTTGTGGGGGATTTTAATATGTTGTTTGAGATTGATTAGATTTTAGAATCATAGATTAACATGAATTTATTGATTCTGTGGGAATTCGAATTAAGATTTTTATATTTGTGCATTTTCTATTTTTTATGCATGAATTTTCAGATTTTTTTATTTAAAAAGGATATAAAAATTTAATTTCGTATTCAATTCCCAATTCTTTAAAAAACAGAAACATGATTGAAACTTTAAAAATAAACTGATTTCTGATGAATATACTTACCAATGGTATTAAAAATTTTCCGAATAACAGTTATTTTGAGTTTACCACTTTGGCGGAGTTTATCAGCAAAAACGCTAACAATTATGGACATGATAGAAAGCATCAGATTCGGTAAAGCAGACAATACTCCATTCTGCAAAGTTTAATGAAGGATCCATTTTAGTTAGAAATCCATAATTAATTGTCAATATAAATTTATTAAAAAAGGGAATACATTGAAATTAAATCAATCAATCTATTTATCTATCTATCTGTCTGTATTATATATATATTACTCAATTGCTACTTTCCTATACTTATAAGTTTTTAAATAAATATAATAATATTTTTACCACATGCATTAGTTATTTATTTTTCAAGACTAATACCGATTACAATTGGATTCCATTATATGGACGCACTTATACAATAACCAATTATCTCCAAAAGAACATAGAGATGTACTAAAGTTTTACCATACTGCGTGGAAGCCTTATAGGGAAAACAAAAGCTTCTTCTAAACACTTGACTCCTTGATTTAAATATATATTGTAAGTATAATATAAACATATCAAGAAATATTTAGTAAATTTAAAATTAATGTTAGAAAAATCTATCACACTTCGAGCCTCTAAATTTCTTACGAATCGATTTTAATTATCCTTAGTTTTTGAACTATTATCTATGCATCGTTTTTAATTTGTTTAACATCAAGATTCTGCATTTTTGTTCCATTACGCCAACCTTTAAAATCTCTCCTCACTACAAGATTCACAATATTGTACTACATGTTTTTTTGTTACAGTTGTTCTGCCGTAGATACAGCAAAACTGATTTTTCTTTTAAAGGATTTACTGAATGGATCATTATAATAGATCAGGAAATTCTTAGCGAAATTTTCAAAGTTAAGGTTTCTTTTCTTTGAAGTGTCAAAGACAATTATCTTTTTCCTTCTTTTACTGATGGTTCTTCTTTATTACGGTAAAAATAATGAAATTTATCTACATTACTAAAATAGAATTGGAAATAATTCTAATGATGCATTTTCATAAAATTAATTAATGCAATCTTAGAAATGTGTTATGTGAAAGATTATGTAAATTCAATGTTATATAGCAAACTATCTGTCTCCTCAGCTGCGATAATGAATTACTGCCGACTACCTTGCCACCACTGAACGTAGCAGTTATAACCAAAACTTATCAGAAAATGACTGCTTATCCAAATGTATTAGTATTAGTCCAATAATATTAACGATTAATGTTATATAATGTTCACTAATCGGACATAAATTTCTCAATTGTCCTGGAGAAATCGAGATAATCTCGGTTTTTGAATACGTCAAAAAAAAAAAAGAATAAAAAATATTTCGAAATATATATTTCGAATATATTCGAAATGAATTTGTCCCGAATTTGATTTAAGTGTAATGGAACGCAGCATTTTTTTTCTTCAAATTTTAGTTAAAATCTGATACTGCGTTCACTTTCATTTCAGATTGCCAACAATGATAAGTAGCCAAAGTCAAAAATCAAGATGATTGACAGTAGCTTTTTCGCAGAGTTATTTATCTGCTTTTCATCGTAATACTTGACTTGGAAATGGTGACATTTTTGGCAAGGTGAAGGGACTTCCTAAACTATATTTAAATCTCACTGTTAACTACAAAGAGAGTATGGTAATTGCAGTTTGGGTTAGATTTGAGATTATCACAAAATTTGAATTATTTTACTATCTGATTGGTGATGGCTTGGCAGTATTTGATGAGAGACCGTAGATTAATATTAAGGCCAACAGCAATTTAACAGCAGAAGAAAATCATTACATTTTTTCTAATAATTTTAATTATAGTCTTTTAGTACTTAGAGGTGTGAAAATCTTACCTTATTTAGATCGAAATGCAATATATTAGACAAGTACATGGGCATTTGGATGAAAAATGTGTAGAAACCCCATGATTGCCCTGTGTGGGTAATAACTAATGCCCACAGAGGAACTGAGGTTAATATGGATTTCCAAGGTGTTGGAGGCTTAAAAGAAAATAATTAAAAAATTAGACAATATAAATGCAAAATAAAATATTTTAAAAAATATCTCTTAGAATTATGAACAACATCTATGATCGCATTTACAAATCCTATTTGCAAAGAAGTATTGAAGTTAGAACTTAAGTGAAGAAGAATCTCATTTCAAACAAATATCATTATAACTTTAAATTCATGTTGTTAATTTGATTCCTTACTTTCTCGGTATAATTTAGAACATACTCAAGGAAAAAGTAAGAAAACATAAGTTAGTTTAACACAAGGATGCACTGAGAAATTCCACAGACAGTCTTTGACCTTATGAATTACATTTAATAAAATATAAAATAATATTGTGAATATAACAAGCGCCACTTTTTTGCTATATAAAATAGTTAGAGTTATGAAAATATAAATATTATATATTATAAAAAAGTATTATTATAGCGATTTTAGTCCATTTCTTTGACTATCTCGAAAATACCCGAATCATTGTTTTCCATCGAATCCGATTGTTTTTTAAAAAAAATCCTAGATTGCTTATTTTATTTATTGTGGGTTGATTATTTTATTCACCCTAGGAAAACTTCATGATTCCAGCTTTCCCAGATTAGCTAAAATAATGAAATCGTTATAGAACTTAAGTATTAGTAATCAAAGCTTCACATCACGACCATATTTGGTTGCAAAAAAATTGAAAAGCTTCATGATTTTAAATCTATGCTATCAAAAACTATTTTACTAAATATGCTTATACTATTGAGTGTCTGTATAAAATTTATAATTCATATTTTCTTAGAAATGCATTTATTGACAGAATTAGAATAAAATATTATTTACATCTTTTAAAACCGTTTGAATAGAAAACTGAATTTAAAGCTGAATCAAAAAATTTTATTGAATAATCCTTTCAGATATATTATAATTTATGAAATATATTCTGCAGTATGCATAAGACTTCATACCGAATCTTTTCCGAACTGTTAATATCCTATTCCCAATCAGGGTAAAGAGATTTTCAGAGTAGGAGAATCTTTAATTTAGATTACTTTACATTACATGGTAGACCTCATGTTCTTACTTCAGATATTTGTTAAATGTGTCCGATGACAGATATCATATTTACTTTCTTGTAATTATGACTGTTTCAGCAGTCAGTATACAAGATTAGGATTTACGCCCAGCAGAAAAATTATTTTCTTGACTGATTTTGTATCTAGTGTTGCACCAATAACTATTATGTGGTTATGAATTCATTATGCATCTTCTGCACAATTATGTAAATAACTTAGCTTTGCTTTTATTGTGTGTATAGGAAAGCTCTATTGTTATGCTCAAAAGAAAAAAGAAAAGCAAACAAAAACGATCAAAATAGAACGTTTCATTTTCTTTCAGCAACTCATAGTACACTGTACTCTTGCCGTCCCACTAGCAACACAACATAACCTTCTTCTGATGCATGCTATCTTTGGATGTGAGCAGTGGTGTCTTCACTTAATAAATAAGTGCCCTTTTTTCAATAACGTACTTATACACTATCTATGTTTCATCTCCAGCTACCAAGCAGCCCCAAAACGATTCTCTTTTGTGACGAGCAAGATTTTAAAAACACTCTGAAATTCGGTCCATTAATTTTCTTTGTAATTAATTTGTGTGACACCCAAACAGAGAATTTGGACACGAAACCAATATGATCCATATTATCCAGCCCTATAATACGATTCAAAATGGTAGTATGATGCATTCGGAACCTGAAGCCCACTTCTGGGAAAGTTAACTTATTTGTAAAGTATTTGTCGTGGCACATCGTCGTGGATATCTGATGATCCTCCTTAGCTTGGTGTTCCTCTTTCAAAGGAATATCACTTGAATAAAGTTTAGCAAACCATCTTTGGTATGTTCGAGCTGTTATTGTTTCCTTTCCAAACACATAATCAAATTTTTTTTTGCCTCTATCGCGTTATTTCCTTTTTGGAACTCATTTAACATACGTCTTAAACGCATTTTTTCTTCAACCACGTTAACAATTTTAAAAATTTAAAAATACTAAAATACAAAAAAATGCGTTTAAATCATCAGTCGCGTACTAATCTAACTGTTTAAATCGATTTAAGTTGGATCATAATTCTTGCTTAAGATCGACAAAGCAAAAAAGTGCAGGTATTCAAATATGACAGAACTTTACCTTATACCCAATATAAAGAACAACAGATGCAGAGTTAATCAATAAAATAACATTGCAATTTAATTTAAAGACATTTTTGTTCTTGGATACAAACAAACGAAACATAACGCCTTCTTCGGGCACATTCAAAAAGAATCTTGGACCATATGCGTTACCGTGAAAAGGAAGACATATACAAAACAATACATAGCAGATATGAAGGTTAAGTAAACTGGTGGTAAAATTATTCCATTATTTTTGCGGTTACAGTACAAGCAAGCACAGTAAGCAAGAATAATATAGAAATATAATTTTTTACCCTTATTTTGATTTCTCTACCTTCACGTATGAGAAGAAGCTCCTCCTTGGATATTCTTGGATGTACTTCAGGTGTCTCAAAAACTAAAATGGCCCACAGAACGAACCACACACACCCGAGAGCACCTGAAAAAACAGAAAGTCCTAATAAAAAAACTGAGCAATCTCAATGCTGCAGTACGCGAATCTTTTTAATGCTGTATATCTGAATGGAAGATGATATGCTGAATATTTGTCAGGTATAATTCCAAAAATATCGTATCACAATAAAAACCTCACAATAATAATAATCAAATAGTCTGATAGCTTATATCCGTAAATTATATTATCTATAGTTTAAAGTTTATTGACAAATATATCGAGTTCATTTCCAGCATCTTTTTTGCAAGCTATATCTTTAATTCTAACTTGTTTCTGGTTGATTAATTTTCAAACTTTTCCTGGATTCATATTGTAAAAATGGTTTACATTCGTATTCTCAATGTTCGCAGATCGTTACACTATCTTATGTATTACCCAAAATATTATCAATTTCTGTTTAGTGATGTTATTGATACATGTATTCTTTAATTACTATAAAACCCACATATCTACATATGAAATTCCTGTATGGAATTTAGCATTTGAACAGCATTTTTAAATGAAAGGGAGTGGCCTTCGTAAAATTTTCCCATATAAGAATTATGAACCATGGGGGAGTCAGTGGAAGCCACGATTGCTAAGAAACATATTTTCAGTGTTCCACAAATGAGGGTTTTGTGCTTCGAAGCACAGCAAAGAAAAATGAATAGGGATTTTGACATCTTATGTTGAAACGACTGAAATCAAAATTTGATACAGATCTACGATTTTAATTACTGATATTACTAATATTCTAGTCCGTTTGGTTGTAAGTTCGAACCCGCCAACCGAAAATTCCCGTGTGCGGTGGTGACTGACGCACGTATAAATCTGTCGTATTCACAAAGTCCTCCGTGTCGAGAGTAATACCACTGGAAGTACTATTTCAAAAGCTGATTGCTCTCTGATTCATGTCTAAATTATGATCTGTGGATGAGTGAATGAAAATGCCCGAATGAAGTCAGCCCCTTAAAAAGGGTTCTGGCGCGTGAGTGGCAAAGTCGTACGGCAAAACTTGACCATAGATGGCGCTACTGAAAAAAAGACAAGAGACCCACCCTATCGGTTCAAATCTATGGCTTTGTAACATCGGGCTTGTTCAATGGCAAGAAAAGACAACAGATTTGATAGTGTTCTGGCTTAGGGGTAGCGTGTTTTTTTAGTGTTCTGGGCGTCCCGGGTTCGAGTCCTGGTGGTTCGGGCATGGGTGCTATTCTGTGTTCTATCTGCGAGTAGTGTGAATTTCTCCACTGTAAAAAGAGGCTGTGCAAGCGAATGTGAAGCATGAAGTAGTTAAGTCGTATTCTTGAACCTAGTTGGCGCAATTGAAAAACAAGAGAAGCTAATTTAGGCTTAAAATCACTGACAGCAATCAGCGGGCTTGTCAATGACCATCGCCATTGGAAACAACAACGAACAGCACTATATTCTTTTTACGTAAAATACTACTAATATTATATTTCATTTATCCAAAACGTTGCGTTTTTGCCTTAATTGCTTTAGAAAATATAGACCAACCGACTCTCAAATCCTCAACAGATTTCGTTCAAAATTTAACACTGATTAATCGTTTAGAAACTAAAATTGTGTGCGGGATTTTCTTTATAAACCTCTCTACGTTTTAAAGTTTTGTGTTCACTTGTATTTTCACACACCGACAGGGAAGAGTTCTGCCAGTAAAATGTTTCAGAAATTTGAAAAGCGTCTACAAAATTTGTCTGAAAACCTTATATCAAATTTCATCAATTTAACTCCAAGCGTTTTGGAGTTATTAGGAACAAAGAAAAACAGATATAATTCCAAAAATGTATTTTTTCGGGGATTTCGTCGAAAATTAATATTCTTTTTCAATTTATTATTTAATCCTTATTCTTTTAGACAGACTACACACAGATAAAAAGAATTTACCTAAAACATAGAAGACTGATGGCCATCCGACTTTCTCGCTGAGGACACCGGCAATAGCAAGAGTGACCACAGTGCCTATGTTACTACCAGTATAAATGAATGAACCAATCCGACTTCTTTCTAGCTTCGGTGCCCATTGGCCAATCAAGGTATTCATAGCTGGGAAAGCAACCCCCTAGATTGAAAAAAGAATATCACTGAAAAAATGATCTTTGAATATTCGAACCAGTAGATTACCTTAACTTATGACTTTGTGTTATTTCCAAGCTTAATTTATTCTTTACCAATAGCCTATAAATTTATCATTCAGTAAAACAAAATTCTCACCTCGCCCAAACCTTCAATGGCTCGTGCGGCCACCAGAGCCCAGACATTCCATCTGGCAGCAAGTGGGGTGAGAAGCGTGAAAAGAGACGTCAGCAGCATACCGCCTCCGAACAGCCATTTGGCACCATATTTTTCTGCGAAGAGCCCACCAGGAACTTGAGTGATGACGTACCCATAAAAGAAAGCCCCAAGGACTGCTCCTTGCAATTGTGAGTTCCACTCAAATTCACCCTCTATCTGGAAAGATAATTGTTAGAATCAAAATAATGGGTTACAAGGGTTCAGTTTTAAATAAAGGGTATGGTTTGTGAAATTGTACATACAAACATAAGACTTCTATTCATTCGTAAACCCTTCTCACTTTTGCACTTACGTCATGAGACATTTATTTTGTTAAAGAAAAAGGTGACAGATATGATGAAAAGAGGAGTTGTTCACATTTAGCAATAGAATGAACTTTTATTATTTGTAGAATTATGCATAACAACTTCTCATGTTTTTGTGTATCACGCCTTAGCGAAGTACAATCGTTGAAAAATACTAATCTTGGAATTTTGAAATAAACAGTAGCCATGACTTTTGGATGATGCAGAATTCTCTTACCTTCCCACAAACATGCGAAATGACTTATTATTCGTTAATTTTATTTCGGTAAATTAATTTACGCCATATATGTTCGGGATCACGTTGGGATTTTATCTTTTAAAGTAGATAAAAAGGCACACAGACATTTTTATATTTTGCCTAGATATTCATATATAATCATTTCACAAAATTTGAATGAAGATACATGTATCCTTAATCCCCAAATTACGAAATAATTCTTCAGATAACCAGATCTATATATATCAGTTACAACCTTTGAATACATAATGCTCGATACACAATTAATTTCAACTTACCGATTTTGTTGATGAGCTGTTTTCATATTTGAAATCTTCGAGCAATTCTTGACAAGCAATATCATCTTCAACTATCGTAACATTAGAATTATTTACCGATTTTACCATTGCGATAATGGCAACGCTGAGGTTGACTCGCATGGCGTAAACATTGAAGAAACCAAAGAAACCAAGAAGTGCGAATACATATCGGGCTGGTATACCTATAAAAGATGAAAATATTGAAAATTAAAGACTCCACATTTTTATTTTTACTGACGAAAAACAGGGTAAATTTCAAATATATATAATTTGAGATTTTAATTAATTTTTTAATTTTAAATCTTTTTGTGACCGACAACCATCCCCTTTTTTGCAATGAATCTCGTTTGTGAAAGCAAAGAATTTTATTTCTGATTATTGAAAGGATTGACTATCTGTCTATCTATTCGTAAATCTGCAAAAGCAAATTGCAATAAGCTGCCATAAATGAAATATTGTAATCAGAATAACAAATCTGTATCGAATTTTGAATCCAAATGGAAAAAAAGGAAAAGAATTTCAATCACAGACGAGGAATACTATTTTACTAAACTAAGTAATCATATCTGATTTGAAGAAAACCATAAAATATAGGCTGCTGGTATTGCTTGGCAACTGATTCTGTAACCCTCCGCGCTTTTGAGTATGCGTTCGGATGAGTTTAATTAATCAAAACAAGGGTGATATGCCAAATGAAAGGTGGGCATAGTTACATTTAACAATATTTTAAACTTGGATTACTAGCAAACTGAATTAAAATACAATCAGAAACGATATGTTAATCACATTCTCGTGAAAAGAAATTTTAACTTGAAAGTATCTAATAGGGCGAAAATCAAGGTTAAAGAATGACGAAGAATTCTGGAAAAGTGCTCATCTTTCTGAATCTCTGCCCTTTATGAGATAGAATAGTCGAAAAATGTTCGTCTTAGAATACTGAAACCAACAGCATCTCTCTGATTTTGATGGTAATCAATCAAATTGACTGTTCGGGGAAAGCTATGTTGTACGCCATTCTACTCAATCAAATAGTCTAGTAAAATGTTTCTGTGTTAGAATCTGAAAATGATTTCTGTCAGGGGGCAAAATTTAGATTCAAACTACAGCAATTGATGCTTCGTATAATCATAATCAAAATATGACTCAAATCTGGTGATCAAGAAAGCCGATTTATATCGTAACATCGAATTATCAAGTGGACTTCACCAAAAGTATGCAAAAGAAAGGCTGAATGAACTTTCTATGATTAATGAGCCGCTATCCTTTATTGGTCACATATAAAAAGAACTTCACGAACAACTTCATTCAATTGATTTAGTCTGAACTGGAACCTGCTGGTATCAAATGAAGAATCAACTTGGCATCTTGCTTAACCATTTCTACTCAAGTTTTGTAAGATAAAATTTAAATTCTCATGCAAACATAACTCTTCCTCCTACAACCCATACAAAAGTATGATTTATCTATCCAGTAGGGAATGAATAATTTTCAGTACGTATATGACCTTTAGAGAGAAAAGCATGTTAAATAAATAAATGTTAAATATCACGTTACTTTATTTAAATATATTAATATTTAAATAAAGGTTAAATAAATAAAAAATTAAACTAAATAAAGGTTAATAATACTTAAATTTAACAATCATAGTACTCCATGGATTAAATTTTCAGTAACTGAGCCTTTTTATTAAATTAAAATTCCAATTTGTTTCGTTCATTTTGTTCTTAATAATCTTTAAAATTTTAATGAATTTATGATATTTCTAATGTATTAGTAAATATTTACATTAATTATTCAAATTCTCGTATTTTTCACTAAATTTTTTAGCGTTTTCTAAACTGAAAAGATTTTGCTATTTTGACAGGATTTAAGAGACAGTTTATTCTTGAATGGCGTACAAATTTCATAAATGAACTCATTTTCATTATAAATGTCTTGTCATTATAAAATAACAATTGAATTTATAGTTTCACGTTATAAAGTTAATTTTGTGCATTAAATATATGGTTTCGGTGTATCATGAGTTATTTACACAGAAAAACTAACCTAACGTAAATATATAAGCCTAATTCTTGAAGCAGCACGTCCGTTTATACGCGATATAAGAGTAGATTAGAGTGAAAGAGCGGGAAAATATTTTCCCCAGTGCTTATATACTTGTGATTTTAATAGATATTTCTTACACATGTTTACAGTTATGGGAATTATGGGCATATTTGGATCTTTTAGAATAATTTGCTTGGCTGTTAATTTTTTATCCCTTCATTCGGAGTATGGGAATCTCTAACAAAAGTATTTTTGCAGAGCTTTTTGATGCATTAATTAAATAGAAAAAGTGGAATAAGATCAAGAAATAAGGGAATATTTTAGAATGAAGTTAATATTTGCTAAATTGAGCGAAAAATTAAAAAATTAATTATTTAAATTAAATTTTGAAATATCATCGCACACACATATATTTAGAAAATGTATCTAAATTCACGATAAAAATGTGATAATTTTATTTTTTTTAAATGAGCTAAGTAAATAAATATAACAAATGTAAAATTGTATATACACTGAATACATATTGTATTCTGCAAAATTCAACTATATTCTACAGAAAATATACCTACTCTAAAAATATTATTCTAGAGTTTCAACTAATGATGTAATATTCGATTTTCAAAAGGAAGGAGTGTGCAAAATTTATAATGTAAAAGAAAAAGAAATATTTTGCGGCGATTGGGAATCGAAAAATATTAAAGAGTAGGATTCGTGAACATGAAGGTCTTTCGAAAATGAATATAGACTCGATATTAAAACAAAATCTTAACCTAAAATTTAATTTTCATAATTTTTTTGTGAAAAGCGACCATTACGATGCCATTTGAAATCGTGGAACAACATTTATAGAAAAAAATTTTTAGGTTCTTGAATACCGACTGGTACAAAATATTTATAAACATTTTAAGAATGCTGTGCATTTCAACAAGATTGAAATTTTCTCAAAATAATATTATTATTGAAAATTTTATCAGTTATTCTTCCTATACAGCATTTAAGAAAATTTTGAAATTTTAATTAAAATTAAAAAAATTAAGTTTCAAATCATAACCTTTAAAAATTTATTTTTGATGTAATTAAGCTATCATTATGTTTTATAACATATCGTATCGATTGTTTTAATATCCATCACGTTATTTAAAATTTTTCACCCTAATCATTTTTTTGCTAGCTGACCAAAACATGTTTTGGTCAGCTACCTCTACTTAAATGAATAAAGTTATGTAATTTTTCCAGGATAAATGCAATTCGTCTGAACGAACAAGAAATGTATTATACTGTCCCAGCTCACGGATATAAACGCACTTATTAAAACATGGAAAGGTATGATAGTAAAATATGTTCAAAACGTTTGGTAGTATGGAGAAGCGTTTTTCTTTAATTTTAAAGTGACCCGCAAAATAGTTTTCACGTAACTTTAATTACCATTAAAATATTTTTAATTAATTTCTTTTTAAATTTCGATAAAAAAATAAACATCTACTTATTTAGAAACAACTGCACTCCAAATCTGGTATTTTAAATCTTTTAGAGCGTTTTAAATTATTTCTTTTCGTCTACACGTTGGAGGACACATTTTATACATCGTCATGCAGCCTATAAACATTATGTTGCAAATGTTAAATTTAAAATAACATACCTTCATTAATAGTCTTTATTTCTGCCATGTTTCAGCATCAATCCCTTCACTTTTTCCTGATCCATAAATTATAGCGTAGTTCAGCGTGTAATTTTCTTTTTCATCACTTTACATGTGAATAAACTATTTTTGATCTTACTATCATAGCATCTTTTAACAAGACGTATAAAAACAGATATGTTTTTTTAAGTTTTAGGTCACGAGTCGGATCTCTTTCTAAATATGTCAAATAATAGACTGACATAACAACTTCGTCGTATCGAACCTTTTTTTTAAAACACATTTATCAAATATCGCTCTTCATTGATAACCTTTCGGCTTTATCGAACGTATAAGATATGAAGGGAGAAAATATTCGCATTTTTTTAAATAAGAGAATCGTCTTGCTTTTATCAATAAATTGTGATAAATGCCTACAGGCATTTTTATCTTAAATATCGGAAAGTATCGTTATTTGTAAATATGTAGTATCATTTTTGTTTCGTATGTACGTTGTTTTTTTGACATAAACATTTAAAATAAGAGCATTCCTTCTAGAAACAATATCTTGGATACCGTAGTATTTTTCAGAATGCTGAATAATAATATTTACTTTTTTATTTTGAATTACCACATGTATTTTTCTCCATTTTGTTTAATTCATCGATAGTATCAAAGTTCCATCGAAATTTATAATGCTAAAAATAAAATTTTACAAATAATTTTCCCTAAAGTTAGATTATTACCAGAGTTAGTAGTAACAATTTTAAAATGGATTTTGTTCTAAAATTGGACCTTAGTCCAGAATAGAAAAATAACGTTAAATAATTCTGATAATAAAAGTTATAAAAATGATAATTCCTGCATTTACTGAATAGTAATTTTACTTTGTAAAATAATACCAATAAATTACATTTAATACGCTCTAAAGTATCTATAAACTAATTGGAATGCCTATCGAAATTTTCTTTCAAACTCTTTTACCTTCAACCGGCATTAAACATGAGTAAGCCGTGAACACTATTAGTGCTAAGATTTTTATATCCCAAATCCTGCACTTGAAGTTTCGTGCTTCATAATATAGTGAAAAATACTGAATACGTACAGTGGCACAAACAATAGAGGATAATCTTACTTTCACTTGATAAATCCGACTTTCAATCGAAATAACACATTAACTAGAAGAGAAAACGTGTTTTTATTTTCACACGTAACAAAAGAGTTAATTTACAGTAAAAATAACGAAAATCAACAAAAAAAAATATCTAAAATTAAAAATTTCACAAGTATTTAAAATAAACGTAGGCAGATTTTTACCTCAAAAAATTAAGGATACACCAATGAAATTGTTGTGTTAGATCACATACAAAGACAGTGTCAATATTCGGTTGCATGTCCTTTGGCTTTTATAATGTCCTCCAAACGTCTTGGTACCGATTCGAGCAATTTTTGGGTGATATTTGGAGATATTTTATCCCATTCTTCTTGTAACACTTGCTTTAAATGGGCTTTGTTCCTAATTTGGTGTTTTTGGACCTCTGTTTCGAGTGTGGCCCACAAATTTTCTATGACATTGATGTCAGGGGACTGTGGTGGTGTGTGCAAATTGCTGTTTACAATGAAAAAGACACCACATTTTGACATTACGTGCCGTATGTTTGGGGTCGTTGTCGTGCTGGAATATAAAATTTCCATCTAAACCCAATTTTTTTGCATTAAGATTGTTGTGGAGTATATCTGCATAAAGCTTATGATCCATTATGCCATCTATAAAAACTAAATTTCCTACCCCATTTGAAGCCATACAACCCCAAACCATGATCGAGCCACCACCATGCTTAACTGTAGGACGTAAATTTTTTGGATCCAAAGCAGTGTTCGGCTTTCTCCAAGTGCTCCGACGGCCATTACTACCAAAAATGTTGAATTTACTTACATCACTAAATACAACTTTCTTCCCAAAGTTATCTGTCTTGAATTGATGAGTTTTTGCGAACTCCAAACGCTTTTTCTGATTTCGGAAGTTTATAAATGGTTTCTTTCGAGCTACTCGACTGTTATATCCAGCATGTCTAATCTTATTTCTCACAGTTTCAGCATTAACACTTCTGCCCATTATTCGAGAAGTTTCTGCAGCTAGTTTGACTGCACTTAGTTTAGGATCAATCTTGATATCCTTCAAAATTTTCCTTTTGGCTACATCATTCAGAATACTGTTCCTTCCTCTTCCACTTTTATTTTCAATTAATCCATCGCTTTTAAACCTTCCAATGATTTTCTGGAGACACGAGTGGCTTCTACCGACAATTTCAGTTATTTCACGATAAGATTTACCTCTCCTAAATAACCTTAATATAAATTTTCTTACATCAATACTGGTCTCTCTCCGAGGAGACATTTTCTATTTAAATTTGCGAATTTAAATTCACAGAACCAACTTCAAAAACAAAAATAACAGTCGAAAAAGTTTAAGATAAAATTGCCTAATCTTAGAATGTGATAGTAGCAAGCAGAAAAAAAAACTGGTGGTAGTTAAACAAAAATTTCATTAGTGTATCCTCAATTTTCTGAGGTAAAAATCTGCTTATGTTTATTTTAAATGCCTCTGAAAATTTTTCTTGTTGATTTCTTGTCGATTTTGTTATTGATTTTTCTTTATCTTTACTGTTAATAAAACCTTTGTTATGTCTAAGAATAAAAGTACGTTTGTACTTTTAGTTAATGTGTTATTTCGATTGAAATGTGGTTTTATCAACTAAAAGTAAGGTGTATCCTCAATTGTTTGTGCCACTGTATATTGAACATTTTCGATATCTTTTCGACTGATTGATACCGAAATTAGATAGAAAAAAAAACACAATTTTAATAATAAAATCAAATAACAAACTGTAACACATCACCATGAAATATTTTACGTTTGGATCTTTACGTTTTGCAGTTACTATGTTTGCTTGTACTCGGACAATGAGACAGACAAACTGCTTGTGAATGAAGTTCGCATTAATATTTGATAGAAATCTGCACGGTCACATATTATGTGAAAGTTCAAAGCATTTTTGAGCTATAATGTTCACATAAAAATAGAGCGGCATATTTCTAAATTTTTTTTTCTAAATTTAATAAAGGATGAAATGTAGAAATTTGTCTAAATCTCAAATTGGAATTTCCCCTGGGTTTTTTTTCTATTTGCATCTTTATTTACGAGAAAGAAATCAAAGAGAGTGGTCTTCTCGAAACACTCCATATATTCCCCTCGCATACATTCCAATTAATCTTTTATCTCTCTATCCCAGAATAAAATTGTGGACTTTGGGTATGACCAAGAAAACGTTGCTTTGTATGTTTATGAAAAGTGGATTCTTAGAATAAGTCAAACATTTTTACTAAATTTATTGTGAAAATATGTATTATTCTTTCTTATTATACGACTGCTAGAAACCAAAATTTGAAACGAAGTTGCAGTCGCATATCAATGCAACAGAATTAAGGCATTCCGTTTATAAGACTTTGCATTTATTTGATATTCGAAAGTACAGACCGACATATAGTCAATTGTTTGGCAGATTTGGTTCAAAATTTCATAATTTGCATTTTAACTCTTTACACTCGGATGTCTCCTTTCAGGCGTCGTTCAAGACAGTGTATTTTGACGATTCATTCTTTTTAAATTTTGATTGCTTCCTACAAAATAGTAAAAAGAATTGTACTTGCAGAATATTAAAAATATAGATTAATTTTTTGGATAAATTAAACTTAAACCAGTTATATACGTATTTATTTTTTGGGGGAATAAATAAGTTCATGTAATAATTATGCATCGAATTACTTTTCAAAAACTTACATGCTAAAATTTTGCACCAAGTTTTATTTATCAAGCTCTTTATGAATTGTAGTCATATCGAGTTCATTTGTTCTCGGAGAACCAGATAGACAGACTTCTTCTCATAAGATTTCATTCAAAATTTGACTGAAATTTAGAAATATTGTTTAAAACCTATGTACTACATTTAATTCATCTAGCATAAAGCGTTTTTGAGTTATGCTCACAGACAAACCAGACAGTATGCACTTTACGAAAAAGATATATGACTATGTGGAGTTCTTTAAAATCCTTATTTTCTAATTTTAGACGATTTAAACACTAACTTTATACTTTGTATATCAGAAAGTAAAAATGTAAAGACTGTTAGATAGGACTGAAATTAGCGAAAATATGCCTTCTTGTCTTTGGTAACGCAAATACTGTTCCAGTTATTCTATAAAACAAGTAAACGGTAATGTTTTATAGATGTGATAATTAACATTACCTTTTTTGCAAACTTCTTCGTTAATACTTCATAAAAAATAGGGTTTAAACTAGTAAGAAATTTATTTGACCGAGAATGGTAATTATATGAGGATTTTGTATTAATGAAGGAATATTTTATTTTATACCACACGAATTTATTGATATAAGACATCAATAAATTCGTGTAGTCTATAATTTTCAAAAAAAAGACGTTTCATTTCCAAATTATTTTAGCTGAAGGAAAATAATTTTTATTTTTTAAATATAATTTATATTTCGTCAAAAACCGTTTTTATCCTTTGAATAAAAAAAAAAAAGAACGTAAATATATTTTAGACCTTCTTTAAAATACAACTAAAATAATAACATGAATATTTGAAATTCACAATTTTAACACTGCTGATAATAATTCTCTATATAGAAATTAAATATTGAGATTGTGCCAAAATTTCCAGATTATTTTTTTCTTATATTATATTTTTTACACAATTTCAATAGAAAACTAAACTTTACTTACCTGATTTAGGTTTAGATATTTCAGTTGATGGTGGCTTTTCTTCTTCAGAAGCCATATTTACTTCTTATTACTATCATGAGATTCTGCAGCTTCAAAAGCTTCAAATGTTACGATCCTGCAGTAAATTGAAATAAAATATTAAAAAAAGAATTCGAAATGTTTTCCCATCTTTCTTTTCTGTGGAAACTTTTTGCAAAATACGGTTCTCTTTCTCTCACATTAACTTGCTTTCTTTCAAAAGGTTAAATAGGAAAAGATTAGAATAATTTTTTAGAAATAATTTTATGACAAAAGTAAATATTAAATTAGGGCAGTAACCAAAGTATGGAGTCGATTTATATTTTGGATGAGATAGACGGGAAATGAGTTATACCAGCTTATTTTGACTTTAAAGGGTAAAAAAAGAAAAATAGTTTCAGAATACAGATTTATTCATCCTGCTATTAAAGTTCAATTGATCCTTTTGCCATGTAACTGTAACGGTGCATGATTTCTCTTTCTCTGTGGTGTTGGATATGAACTGAATGGTTGTACCGAAATAAATTTGAAATTAATTAAATATGACCCAGCAATACTATATTTGAAAATTTCCAATCAATGCAGGATTTTGGCATTTTTGCTCCGAAGCTGTGCACATTTCGGTTAATTAATTACACATTTCAACCCATTTTTCAACACACACACACACACACACACACACACACACACACACACACAC
>JAPMOQ010017299.1:263697-282926 GCA_026543055.1 Argiope trifasciata | reverse complement strand
CACACACACACACACACACACACCCACACACACACACACACACACCCACCCACACACACACACACACACACACCCACACACACACACACACACACACACACACACACACACACTGAAGTGACAAAAGTCATGGGATAGCAATATGCAAATATACAGATGACAGTAGTATCGCAGCGAAAAAGTATAAATGTGCAGTTCGTTTTCCAGAGCTTTCATTTGTGTTCAAGTTATTCATGTGAACAGGTTTTTCGTGATTTATGGCGGCACGACGAGAATTAACAGACTTTGAACGTGGAATGTTAGTTGAAGCTAGACGCATGGGTCATTCCATTGCGGATATCGTTAGTGAATTCAACATTCCGAGATCCACAGTATCAAGAGTGTGCCGAGAGTATGAAATTTCAGGCATCACATCCCATCATGAACAGCGCAGTGGGCGACCACCTGCACTTAACGACCGAGACCACCGACCTCTGTGTAGAATGGTCAGTGTTAATAGACACGCAACACTTCGTCAAATAACTGCAGGAATCAATGTGGGACGTACGAGGGACGTGTCCGATAGGACTGTGCGGCGAAATTTGTCTTCCTTGGGCTATGATAGCAAATGACCGACTCGAGTGCCTTTACTGACAGCACGACATCGCCTGCAGCGACTCTCCTGGGCTCGTGAGCATATCGAATGGTCCCTAGACCAGTGGAAAACCGTGGCGTGGTCAGATGAGTCACGATTTCAGTTGTTACGAGCTGACGGTAGAGTTCGAGTGTGGCGCAGACCCCACGAAGCCATTTACCCAAACTGTCAGCAAGGCATTGTTCAAGCTGTTGGTGGCTGCATAATGGTGTGGGCTGTTTTTACATGGCATGGACTTGGTCCTCTGGTGCAACTGAACCGATCATTGACTGGAAATGGTTATGTTCAGCTGCTTGCAGATCACTTGCAGCCATTCATTGACTTCACGTACCCACACAACGATGGGATATGGATGACAATGCGTCATGTCACCGGGCCAGAACTGTTCGCGATTGGTTTGAAGAACATTCCGGACAGTTCCAGCGCATGATCTGGCCACCTAGATCCCCCGATATGAATCCCATCGAGCATTTATGGGACATCATCGAAAGGTCCGTTCGTGCCCAAACTCCTGCACCATCCACACTTTCACAATTATGGACGTCTATACAGACAGCATGGCTCAATATTCCTGCAGAGGACTTCCAACGACTTGTGGACTCCATGACACGTCGAGTTGTTGCACTTCGCCGGGCAAAAGGAGGACCGAAACGATATTAACAGTCATCCCATGACTTTTGTCACTTCAGTGTATATATATACGAAAACATAAAGTAATGATACTCTCCAGAAATTAACTGCAATACTTAGAGAATTTCATACAAAAATTTTATTATTATGACAGATTGTAAGAAAATTATGAATTTAAATAAAATTTAGCTTTAAAAATTACTTCGTTGGATTTGTTAGGTACAATGTAACATAAACAGATAAAGATAGCTTATTATTCCATAATATTGTAAGTAGGCATTTATTTACGTTCTCTTCAATAGTGGTTATAATAATTGAAGTAAACAAATAACGTTGTCCTAATATTTTATCAACATACATTTGCCAATAAAAGTCTGTATACAAACATTTATTAAATATACACGAATAAAAAAGCCCATCACATTGATAATTTTTTTAATTATTTTCTTATATTCTTTATCCAACTCATTCCATTTTAATACCACTTTTTTAATATAATTCACATTGCTTTTTCTTCAAAAATTGATTAAATTAAAAAAATTAAAGAATAGCTATCGGAAAAAGCGTTCAATAAAAAGAAGATAGCGAAAATTAATTTTAATAGACTGCATATTAAATTCAAGTCAACTAGCTGATAGTTTATTTAAAGTTTTCTGCTAATCGTAGACTGAGAAAAAAGCAGTTTGATATATTTCTTCAGAAGAAATGCAATTCCGTTTTCGTTCATTACTCTTTTTGACATCTATTTCAAAGTTAAGTCATGCTGGAGAATCGCTCATCTCAATAAATCACATAATTGCTAGATTAAGTTCGTCGATTGTGGAAGCTAATGCAATTTATTATTGGTAATGTATAACACCCAGAGTTATACATAGAGGACAATGAATTTAGGATCTAAGACCTGCACACAAAAAAGTCAATTCCGAAGTCCAAAACATTGCTCGCTCTGTTTCAAATTTTCTTTTTAAAACTTTACGTACCCTGTATAATTTAATTTTAAACCTAGAAAGGTTACGCAATCTAGTGCTACCCCTTCTCAAATCAATATTCTCCCTTCAAAGTACTTATTATAGGTAAAAGATTATGTTTCTAAAAAACTGAATTCTGTTTTCTCTTATCAGCTTGATTCCAAAGACACAGAGCTTTGTCGTTCAAAAAGAGTTTTATAAACATATTCATTAGCAAAATATAAACGTTTTTATGTTATTGACAGGTGAGACTTTCCATGAGTTGACTGATCAGGATTATCCTTTTGAAATCAACTCTTTTCGAAATCTTCATGACTTTTCTTTTTCAAATGACTCTTCTAATCACAATGTAATTTGAATTGCAACAATTCTGCAAATTAGATCATGGACTTAATGATGTATTTCTTTTCTTGAGAAATCAGCAAATGTATTCATCCATTACGTAGTTTTGTGATAAAAGATTTTGGTGAATTGCAATTATTGATAAGTCAAAGCAAATATATTCCTTCTGACAGAAGCATTAATTTTAACTCATTTTGTTATCCCAAGCTATGAAAAATGCAACATTTTAAGTTCACTTATATACTTTAAATAAGTATTCGAAAGAAAACAGTAGTTTAATTGCGAATAGTCTTTAATCTTATTTATATGCAACTTTTTTCTAACATTATTCTTATAATTAAAAAAATCAAGTTAAAAAATAATGCATTTTACATTTCTGAATTTTTTAATTGTGATATTATAAATTAAAATATGATGTCGTGTCTGCTTACAATGGAAAGGGGGTTTAGTAGTTTCTGGGGGTACAGACCCCTGAGCATTGAGTTCAGAAGTCTAACTTCTAGCTCATATGAAGATATTACACATCTACACACACTTGCACAAACCCTTTTCACAGAAGGCTAATTCACGCAATTCAATAATTCAATTAGTATTACCTATACTCGTAATAAGTTTATTATTAATCCTTGAATATTTTTTATGTCTTTGCATGCAGATTTTTTTTTGGATAACGCTATATGAAACTGAATGGCGAATTGTTTGTTTGAACAATGTACAATTCCCTATCCCTGGACGGATTTAAATGCTGTTTGATATTTTTTAATTGTAAGAAGGATTAGCCCCATAAAAAATTGTTGCAGTACCGTAAAGGGATTGTACGAATAGTATGGGGCAGCGGTAGCCTGGTTGGTAGAGCGTCAGTATCGTAACCGAAAGGTCGTGGGTTTTGCCTTTGTCTCAGCCAAAGACCGCCGTGTTGGCTAATGGCAGTTGGGGCACGTTAAATAAGTCATGACTGCAAAGTCCTCCAAGTTCCCACAACAAAACGATACCTCTGGGGATACTGAATCAGGGATTAATCGGTCTCTGATTTGGATCTAAATTTTGACTTGCGGATGGATGAATAAGTTCGACCGCCCCCTAAAAATGGTTGTGTCGTGTGTGTTCGAACAAATTCGTATTTTCACCTTAACGGTGCTCGTTAACAACGAAAGGCGCACACCTCTGCCTTAATTTGAAAGCGCTCCGCTCATTCGTGCTTGGTATGACCAAATGGCATTAGAACCACCACCACCCACGAATCATATTTTCGTCATATCTTTGGAACATATAAATAATTTTTACACTATCTTAACATTTAAAAAAATAGTTTTAGTGATATAATCTCAAGCAAATTCCCAAAATTATTTTATTCAAAATGTCTAATAATGCGTTTTTTTTTTAAATTCTGAAATATTAAATTTGTTTTACTGTTTAATGACATTTATCTCATGCTCGCTTTTGCTTAAGTTATATAATTTGTTTTAACGATATTTATCCGATATCTTTAATATTGATTCGTTAATATTGAAATTCAAATTGGGAGATCTAAAGCATTTTAAAGAGATTGAATTTTCAATATCGATAATTATAAGACTTAAATTATATGCATTTTGACTGTTTTGCTTATTTGCGGTATTACTTTTAAATGTATTGAATGAATAAATACTTGAGTAGCTGCAACACAGTGGTTAATAACACACAAAATTTGTTTTCTCGATTATAAAGTTTTTAAATCGATATGCTTTTGACCTACACTCAATTTAGAGGCAATAAATTGCTAGAACGATTAGTTGAAAATCATACCTTATACAAAACAAAACGATAAGCAAATAAAATGCAGTTTTAATAGATCCTCACCTATTTGATTATAAATATAATAACCCTAAATCGAATTCAGAAATTTTCCATTTAATCTACTAAACAGAATGTTTTTAATGCTTATTTATTTAAAACGTATTTAAACATCGTATCCAGTCACTGAGGTCTTTATTGTTTTGTGTGGACATCATTAGAATAACGCATAAATACCCACACAGGACTAAAAAAACAATGATCGAAACTGATTCGCTAGATATTTTATTGAAAATTGGCCATTAAGATGAATATTCAAATCAGAGTGTTAATACGAACTACTTTACCCTTGAATACGCGCTTTCCCCTTTAAGCAGATTAAAATTTATTGTTAATATGGTTTTCAGTTTCACCCTGAGATATCAGAGGACTAGTTTGTTTAACTTTTACTACCGTTGGAGTACACTACCTTATTTTGGCATTGCATATAATACATTATTATTATATTATATAATTGCACATATAGATTTCTTTTAAAACTATTTGGATCTCTTTACAAATGTTGCATGCAATTAGATATTTAAAATTTTCCGCTGTTAAATGAGATTCCAATAACTTATCTATGTATGTTATTAATATGTATAATAACAATCTTAAATATTTATGTCATTAATGATTTCGAATTTGGTGTTATTTAGATTCTTTCAGATGGGCACTTCATCAGTTCAGCAATTATTTAACAGCATTGGGTGTCACTAAAAAAGAATGGTATATTTTTCTTTTGCAGGAATGCATATCTAACCCGCAATTCCGAACATATCTCAGCTTATCAGTGGCAGATTTAGGCATTTTGTATTCCTAGGGAGCCGCATCGAAAATCCTTTTGTTAATTCATAGTTAAATTTAGTTTCACACTTTTAACTTAATTAACGCCTTAATTCCTTGGCCACGGATTGTTTTGAAGTTTTTTACATTTGAACAGATTTAATTTGGTGATGTGCGGAACAGTATAAACAAGTTTATTTACGAATAAAATTTTATTAAACTCCTTGTATTCCGAAAAGTAATGAGATGCATTATTATACATAGGAGAGTTGAAGAATTTCTTTTAGTGCTTAGAAATCTCTGAAAAGGAAGCTTTGTTATAATTACTAAAAAATAACTGGAAGTTTTTGCGATTATGTGACTTTTATAACAATCATTAGCTGGTACCCGGCGCGTTGCTGCTGCAGAAGAAATAATTTTGAAAATATCTTTTGAAATTTAACATAGATTTCTTGTTTAATTAAAACTAATAGGGAGAATTATATTTATTTTCGTGTTGGTAATGAATACATTTATTGAAATGGAATAATGTATAAGAAAGAAGTATTAAAAATATTTATTCCATTTTTTAAAATTTCCAATTCGAATAGATGTCTGATGGCATTCGGGACTATTTTCTTTGCAGTGAATTTTGTTGAATTACAGAATTGAAGTAGATTAATGTTCCGCAAAAGAGTAGTGAAGCAATGCA
The DNA here is from genome assembly GCA_026543055.1 of Argiope trifasciata. Classification (NCBI taxonomy): domain Eukaryota; kingdom Metazoa; phylum Arthropoda; class Arachnida; order Araneae; family Araneidae; genus Argiope; species Argiope trifasciata. The sequence goes on along the minus strand of JAPMOQ010017299.1, from coordinate 277,063 downwards.
ATTTATATAAATGCAACAAAATAGTCAGGTCGACCATATAAGCTTTCATATTTCATAGTATCCTGAGCATATTCTTGCATACGTCGTGTGCTGCCATTGAATGCTGTTGTAACTATGACCATTTTGCTGATGTCTGAAACATTTCCATCGTTTGAAGTCATTGCGTATCAATTTGATTCATCATCATTCATCATTTTGAACGCAACGATTTTTGATGTAAGCGACTGAAAAGCAAGCAATCATTTTTGGCATACATGTCTACTACATATTGAAGGAATAGGTGGAGTCTTTTGTAGAGTATGAATTTTTCCATTCTGTGGAATTATTATGTGGTATGATTAATAATTCATCATTGATACCTTTTTATTGAGTTGTTCACGTATAAGTATAAAGAAAACGAACATTATGAAAAACGCAAATTATATCTGCGAATCATGAAAAGTTAAAAAAAGTAATATCTTTATTTAAAAAAATAAGGATATCCAGATAAGGATAAGAATATAACCTTAATCGGATTAGTTTGCATAATATGAAAATGATATCAGTCTTGCCCTTTCTCATAAAATTATGGGATACTGCAGTGCATCTTATGATCTATTTGATTCAAAATTTGATTAATTGCATTATTTTGTCTCTGAAGAATTATTTCACATGCATCACATTCTTAGCCAACAATCACAATCGTAACGTTGCGATTGCGTTGAAGCGTCTGGGACGTTGTCCGAGTGGCTTGTAGTCAGCTCGTATTTGAATTGCGTAGTTATTCTGAGATAAATTGTCGATTGAAGCTTTGAATAATTTTATCAATGAATTGCATTGGTAGAAAAATGCTTGTGAATAGAATGTAATGGGGCATTTGGTGACTGGAATAGCATCGCACTGTTGAATAACAATGCATCATCATCACCCACAAAACATATTTATAAAAATTTATGCACAGCGTCTGAAACAGGTATTTGTTCATGAATTTCGGAAAAAAGCATGTGCTGATCTTAATAAAAACTAAGTCAACTGCGAAAGATGTCGTCTGGAACGCTGAATTAGATTTGCGAATGTTCTACAAAAAGCTTTTGGAATCAGGTGAGTCGCTTGAAAGGAATGATAACAATGGATCAAGTGACGGATGTAATTTCGACAATTTAACTTTTGTATTCTTGCACATTCTAGGTGTTTCATTGTTGAACTTAATTGATCTCCAATACCCACAGGCACTTATTCATTTTGCCGATATTCACACTGGGATGTCAATATCATTTTGATATGTAAACAGATTCAAATCAACATACAGTATTTGTTGATATCGAATAGTTCGTAAACGTTCTCTTTCAATTTTTGCCGCATGTTGATCTTCTGATTTTGATGCCCGTGATCGGGTAGCTCAAAAACGTTGTCTTTAAGTTTTTGCAGCATACTGATCTTGTGATTCTGAAGAAGGTGAAATTACAATTCTTAAACCGTTTGTTTTATTACTCGTTTGTTTGAGGAGCTCGATCTCTTTAATTTCTATACACTGCGTTGATAGATATGCTAAATGATGGAGTTTTTAACTTTTTGCAGTAGTGTGTCTACTCTCATGCCTACGTCGTATTTCCATTTAGGATCTATCATATTTACTTTTTCAATGAAAGAGCAGAAATAGCTAAGGAACTTATTCCCTAATGAAAATGGGGCTTTTACCATTTCGTGACAACGAAGCCTGATATTAATAGAGCCGGCTCTGATACGCCATGCACGACGCCGTAGCAAGATAATTGATTCTCATATGTGAAGAAACCGTCAGTCTTTGAAGATATTTCGTAAAATTCGAAGAAATATTTTACAAATTGTTTTAGATTTGATTCAAAAATTATACTAAAAAAAGTGCAAAAATAAAGTTACCCAAAGAAGTGTACTGTGAAACTAAATCTGATATTGATTTTCGGGATGGGAGATTGTTCAGACCTGGATAACCATCGTATATAGATAAAGAAGAAAGGCATAATGGAAGATTATATGTATTCTAACTCTATCAAGACGTTCAAAAGTATAGATTATGTTGTCTGTCCCAAAAAAAAAATCAAGGGCCAAAGACGTGAAACAAATTAACTTTGCAACACATGTCATGGAAAATCAGGACTTCACCCTGGAGACTGTTTTAAAAAATATCACAAGATGGCGAATTATAAATTATAATTTTTACAATCAAACATTGAATTTAAACAACTTTTTGTGTTTATAATATCAAAATTTACAAAAGAACTAATAAATTCTTTCAAGTGATTTCAAAAGAATGAAATAATTCCTTCATAATCTTGCATACTATGTATCACTTCTCGCTTAGAGGAAATTAATTCCGACAAATATGATACCTACGCCCAAATTTAATACGATCGCAAAGGGTTAAAGGGATATTTTTTGACGAAGCAATTAACACGATATAAGCGTGTATAACCAAAATATCGGCTGACAGCTGAATAAATAGAGAAATTATGGTTTGCATTGGGAAATTTCCATTTTATATAACTTTTTCGGTATCTATAATAATAATTATGTTTTAAATGTATGGCATAAGCTCTGAATGTAATAAATGTACTATGCTTATAATATTCTCGCAAGTGCAATCAATCATTTGTCAATTTTTTACCGAAATAAGAGGAAATAACCGAATGAAATCAACAGTATATAAAGTACGAATAAAATATTCATTTTTATATATTAGATTTGCCTATTCTTTTCGAATCGTAAAGCTTGGTGTCATTCATTACCATTCTGAAAAAAGCCTATTTATTGCATCCCGTGATTTGTTTAATATTCGTTTAGAATTCTCAAGTTTAATGTTAGAAAATGTGTTTGAAGTATTTTTTTTTCAAAACTGATTAAACATAGAAAATTTATTTATACCATAAAATCGTTAATATATTTAAAACGATAATTTTTTTTGAAAATTCAGTTGGTGCAAATATATTTGTATAGTAATATTTTCGGAAGTGAAAAACGCCAAAATTTAATGAAACTTTTAGTTAAAATTTTAATTCTCAGGATCGGTTTTACCAAAACTTTCTCGATCTCTTTCTTAAAATCTGTAATAAAGTTATTACTTCCGAGAATGATTTGTATGGCATTTGTATTCAACAGCTATCAAATATTAACCTTTAACTTGGATTTAGTTTTTCTATTGAATCTTTTGTGCCACCTTGGTGAGTTATTCGGAGGTTAATTCTTAGTAATTAGATGAATTCAGATGCGATTTCCTTTAAATTTTAGACGATTGTACTATCTCTATAATAATCCCGTATGTGTCAGCAATACGTTGATTAAGTTTCATCGGAATGAGATAAACGGTACGGCAGAGCATTAGGTACATATAAACAAAAATTCATTTTCATATATTAGAAGATTATCCAAAAAGAATTTGAAAACTGCATATTCTACTCAATGGTAGTAAAACTAGTCATATGAGTACAAAACGGCTAAATTAATCCTTATAAAAATTAATAAAGTTGCTATTTAGTTAATATTTTTTATTAATGAATTAAAATTTGACATCTCTAATTCAGATGAAACCATTATATGACGAATCGGCAAGCGTGTCCAAGGGGCTATTTAAAATATTTTTAATTATGTAAATTTATGAGAATATATTCTCTGAAACATAAAGGATTGCACAGAATGCTATTACAGCAGTTGCTCCATTCTTGTAGGTACTGCAATAACAAAGAAAATATATTTAAAGAAAAAGGAACTCGACAAATTATATTTTGTGATTTGCTAATATTATCAGAATACTTTATTTCTTGTATTTTTTAGTAATTCTAATAATATTTTTTTAATCGACCAATCCGTAGAAGCTGTCTTGGCTTTTTACTATGATAATAAGTCATTGCTATTATTAATTATATTCATTATTAGGTATTGTATATTATTTATTATTTACTCCGCATGACATGATCTATTTGGGCTATTTTATTTTGAATTCAAACAACGTAAATGAGCAAAAGGCTCCAGTGCTACTTATATAAGTTTTATCTTTTAAATTAATTGGTACCTTGATATGTTTAAATATTTAGTTATCTCAAATTCCGCAATTCAATTTACAAGTGAGACAAATCTTTGTAAGCAAGGAGCCTGAATAACGAATATAAACAAAATCAAGTGCAATTAGTTATTGGATTATATCTTTGAAATCTTAGAGGTCAATATTCAACAAGTACTGACCTATAAAAGAATCCTTGGATTGATTATCACCTCATTTTAAATCCAAATCAGAGCTTTTGGAAGTTGACCTTATAACTTTGAACCTTTTTCTAATGAATCTGTTCCAAATTGATAAAATTTCCGTATGTATGACACTTGATATCTCGTCTGAACTTGGGTAGAGTTAGAGGTCAAGTGTGGTCTTCATAGTGTATCACGGATATCGAAATAATTCATGTATAGCTTCAGATGGAAAGTATGTATTAATTAATATACGAATTCCGCTTTCTGTATGAGAAAGAACATAAAGTTTAAATTTAGACATTATAGCAATAAAATCAATTCGTTAATTGGTAGAGTATTCTCGAATGCCCCTTCTTGAAAGTGTTATCTTGCCGTATAAAAATTTCAAATTTTTGACACCCTAAATGTCATTACAGCTCAGAATTTTATTTTCAAAAATTCGTTCATATACATTTTGTGATATATTGTATAGAAAAGGAGACTAAATACGCATTTCAAATACGTTATTTCAACCAATTAAAGCAAGAATTTGGCAAGTAGCTTCAATTTTAATTTTAAAAAATCATGCACCAAATTTTATTTATATAAGTCATATCTATAGTCTAAGTCTTAATAATCACGCTTACAAGTATGTGAATTTTCAGACTGAATTGTCCTATTTGATACTGATTTACAATTAAATTCTAATATTGTGTACATAATTTTATCTACCAGCCTTTTTGTAATTCGATTCCAGACAAGATATCAGCGGTTAAATCAGCTCAAAATTTGATAAAGATCTACAATTTTTGAGCCAAGATCATATAATATATTATTTTACCATTTACCATATTTTTTTTAGCTTCAATTAATTTGAAGTTAAAATGAACTATGATTAAAACATCATGGGTATTGTAAGAGAGTGGATGACTGATTTTGATAAAATTTGAATCCTTAAAAAAAATCCCACATTTCAGGCCAAAAAGCGAGGCATTTTTAAATTGAAATAAAAAAAAAACAATATAAAATTGCTTTGACTATAGGTGGTTCATTAGAAAAGAAACTAATTGCAGTTTTCCAACAATTTTTCAAGTTTTAAAACCAAAAGTTTTTTTTTTTTTACAAATTTTTTAAATTGGTGTTTTTTATTGCAACCACCGACTCTGAAAGGTTTAAAAGGATTTTGAATTACCGGGTTCAAAGATAGTCCGTAGTAATAATACAGAGAAAGATATAAGGCCTATAATATTTTTTTTTTAGAATTTAAGATTCGTCAAAATACGGAAGTCGAATTATTTGGTAATGAAAATAGTTTTTCTCAATACAAAATTTCGCTTAAGAGAAAGTAAAAGTAATATCTACTTCATAACTGTAATACAAATAGAGATAGGTTATATTTAATGCCTAATATTTGAAAAGTTATCTTTCTAAATTATTGCTCTATTCTTAATATTGGTTTTGAAGTTTTCAGAATTCTGAATTACAAATATATAAGATTTAAAATTTTTGAAGCAGATGGTTAGCTCGAAAACATTGAAGAAGACTTTTCATTTTAAATTTCGCTTTATTCTTTCTCTAGAGACGGGCATGCTTATTTATAAGCAGACGCGGTAAAAAAGGGCAAAACTTAATTTTCCGTCGTTTTTTATATCACATTTTGATTGGGGAAATGAATGTTTACAGTGCTAATATATCATAAAAAATCGGATAGGGATTTCCGAATGTCAAACACTAGTAAGGGAAACAAAGCAGGAATCTTTAAAAAAGAATGTGCGTATTGGACATTTTTCTAACCCTTCTCGCGAAGAGTGTGGAAGTTAGCATTTAGATGATTCAGCAATTTAACAAAGCATCTCTTGAATTAATTAAGTAGCGAAATGGAATCGGATCAGGAAATAAGAGAATATCTTAGAATGAAGTTACTATGGGCTAAATTAAGATAAAATTTTAGAAATTTAATTTAAATTTAGGATTTAAATTAGAATATCATTACACATGCATAAATTATAGCGAGAAATGTTTTGAAAGCTCTAATAAAAATAAATAACTTAAAACAATAATATGAAAGGATAACTAAAATAATAATAATGAACTTATGTGTTTTTACCTCCTAAACAGCTTAGGAAGTTCTTCGGAAGCAAAAGTCTCGAACAGAAACACACTTAACCGAAGATTTGATGGGCGCATTACTCACGAGAAATTAAACCGGCAAATATTTCTAAAAACTAATTAAAAATGCTCGTGGTTGTCATCTAACTAAAGTAAATTTAATAACAAGCACTTGCACCAGAATGATAGATATATCCCGTTGCAGCAAGTAAGGGAATTAATTCCAGTCATGAAATGACGGAAATCTGCGGAACAAATAAGCCGAACGCAAACATGGAACCGGTAAAACCACTTTAAAAACAAAACAAAACAGAACTGCGTATATGTAATTGGTGAAATCTGTCCGAAAAACAATCTTAGTATGTTCTAGTTCCTGAATTAAAATTCATAGAACAGAGATTTTGAAATGATTCTTTGAAATAAAATAGTATTTTAATGATTTGCGAAGTATGCAAATGTAATAACTTATTAGTGATCTCTCAAATACGAAATGATTGATGAATTTAGTTATCTAATATGGGATTTGATGTTTTAATTAGATATAAAATTTAACACTTTATGATGCAGAAAATAACGCAGTATAAAAAGAATAAAAATAAATACAAATTTCTGGTTTTAGTTTGATTTCTCTTGTTTTTATGCGATTTCATATATGAGGTATTGCATTCAGTCATAAAAATTATTATTTTGATATCGCGTAATTTATAAAAAGAACGCCAACCAAAAAATAAGCAAATGCAATATTTGAAATACGTTATATCATTAGTTAGAAAAAAGGTGACAACTCTTTGTATTTTTCTTACACTTGGTTATGAAAAGGAAAACAATTGTTACAAAACTGCGTTTAAAACTAACTTAAAAATTATTAAAATTAACAAAAAGCTGCAAGGAGATATTATTGGTATCAATGAAAATCTAGGCTTTTGAAATTCAATGGTTAAAAGTCATTTTTGCGCTTTAATAAGAACAGGAATTAGTCCTAAAGGATGACCGTGAGACTTTCGGTTAATTTTAATTTATTAAAATGTATAAAACAGTTTGATTTATTAAAATGTTCTAAACTTTTTTTAAAAATCAGTAACGTAATTACAGTTTGAATTCTAGGCTCAATTTTCTATTTAGAAGGAGTTTTGGAAGAATTTTTTCATGATAAATATCAAAATTCATTTATAGTTTTTAGTTTAGTTATATTAACGTCCCGTTTTAAAGCAACACGAGCGCTATTATCAAAGGACACAATTTATAGATAATATGACAGCTTATATACATTATCTTCTCTCTCTATATATATAATTGAAAGTCTGTTATATATTTTTATATCTTTTGACAAATTCGATGGGTTTTTTATATCTAAAATGATTAACATGTAATTAAAAACTTTTAGGATTGAATCACTTTCAAAAGACTGAAATGGGAAATAGATTCCCATAGAACGTTTTCCGCTGTAACTTCTGAACAAATTATTTCAGGAAAAATATTTTTATATACTTTATAAGTTACCTTTATAGTAAGATCAATATCATTATAGAGCTATTTTTTAATTTTTAGTCAATTTTTTTTTCTTTCAATAATTTAAACGTATTTTTATCAATTTTTCGCATGTTTCTGTCAATGCTAATGCTGTTAAGATTTTTAAAGAATGTTTATTTTAAGGAAAGCAAAACAATACGTCGAATAAAAGAAAAATATGCTCGTACTGTATAAAATACTGTATTTTAAAATTGTTACTATTTCTAATTTTCATATATGCCTAACTACTGTTAAACAAGCGTATTTATTATTGCATGGTTACAATTTAAAATATGCACGTAATTTTGTCGCATTTTTCAACGCTATTAAATTATTAGTACTTTCTTGTAACATACCTTCTGTGTTTTTTTACCGAATCTATACTTTTAATTCGCTGAATATATATTTTATAAATTTTTAGTTTTTAATTTTCATTGCATTATTTAGGAACCAAATTGAAAAACTAAAATTATTGTATTCTAAAGTGTTAGAGTACTAACTGATTATTATGAACTAAGATCATTGATCGTAAAAATTCTTTAGGACTGAATACAAGAATTCGTAATCAGTTAAACATAAAATAATGTATTTCTATTTTCTTAGAGGTGGAAAAATAAATGCAGGTGGAATGAAGCTAATGCTAAAATAAAAATCAGTCTATACTTTAACCATATAAGAATATAGTTGAAGGGAAAGTTAGTTGTTGTTAGTTAGTTGTTATAGTTGAATAGCGGATCTGTAATTTCTCATTCAAACTGTTAATTTAGCAACTAAGGCAAACCTTTAAAGAAAGAGTTCTGCTCAAATTTAAAATTTAATCAATTATTATCATATGAGAATATAATGTTGTTTTGGTTTGGGATTTGTGAAGCCTAAAAATACATGGGAGAAAATAAAGAGAATGGGTCGGTTAAAAAAATATAATGTTCTCACATGATAATTTAAAATTTGCGATAATATATTTCAAATATATATATATATATTTTAGACTTACCTTTTATGTTTGAAGCAACGAACATACAATTTGTGTTAAAACCATTTTGAAATCTATAATATTATACGCCACCAATATAAGCATCAACACAGTGTTACGAATTTGTAATATTGTTTGTCTGAGCAATGCCTTGGTAAGATGGAGAGTTTTATAGATAGCTAGAACGGATATTGATTAGATAAACAACTTCTAGCATTTGGGACGCCATTTGGCTACTTGATAATGAATTTACAATAAAAATAGAAGACCAAAAATATTTGGGAATGGTGATATCTCCATTTGGACTCAAGTTCCGATGTTAGAATATTTTTTTGTCTTGTAAAGGAAATTGTAAAAAGTTGAGAGACAGAGCTGAGAGTAAGCCAGACGAGTTTGAGCTCAAGCGAATAGTCGTCATTTGTAATGAAATCGGGAGATAGTGCGATTTAATGAAATCTCAGGAGTTTCCCAAGAGCGTTTTGTGCTATTGCTACTGCTTAGTAACTATCTGCTGCTTCTGCCCTGCTTTTATTACAAATGTTATTCTAGAGCATGCTCCAGCTGTAATTTTTTAAAGTATTCGAGTGTTTTGGAGTAGAATAAAACTTCATTATTTCTTATTGAGCCTATTGAATTTTTCCTCATACACCTACCAGATAGATTTTTTTTTGGTTTTCCGTAACAATTTTTAAACTCCCTTGAATTTTTTTAAACCCCTAAATAGACGCCATCTTTTATTGGGAACGCTTAGTCCCAATAAAAAGCTCTGTCCCTCACAGGGAAAGAATTCTTCAGAAACTTAAACATGTCCAAGAGATATTTGTATTTTTTAATTAATTGCTGCTTTGATTTAAATACAGATAAAAAGAACAAAAATTTTGTAATCAGATCTGAATCTGACATCTAATTTCAGTACAAGGGGTTAATATTTAATCTCTAAAGCAAATCTTAAATCGCAAGTACCCATACTGATGTTTAAAATCCGACGATTAACTGGTTAAACTCTAGATACCTGATTTCTTTGTTATACTGACAGTTAGAGATCACTATTTAAGAATTACAATAAGGCTTTATGCATTTAGGTACATCATTTTATGATCATCAGATTAATAGTTATTAATAGAATATAATTTTTTTTTGTATATATAATAGTTAACAATTATTATCACAGCCTGAAAGAAAGTTATTTTATCAGTCGAAAGTATTTGATTTGGAATGAACTAAAAGTAAGTCACTGGCGACTGATTAGGTACGAAATGAAAATATTCTACAGTCAACGGTGTTTGACATAGAAATGGTGGAAAGTTCAGCTATAATCACCAGTGACTGACATGCCACTTAACCTCTAAACAGACATTTTACTTTATCACGTCATAGTGCCTATAGAGAAAATATTGTAATCGTAAAAGAAAAATCGAATTCAAGATTTTGACGAATCTTCACGTTTTAGACTTCCCTCAGTTCGAAAAGAATTTTTTTTTGGAAAATATCTATTTATCAATGACAAAGATAACAAAAATGTTTTGAGTTGAATGAAATTTTACTATATAATCTTTACCTCGAATGAGTAGATTTCTATCAAATTTTGCGTAAATTCCCTTAACAAGACAGGCTGTCCAGATGTTCGAATATAAGTTAACTCTATATTACAAAACTAACAGAGCTAGATGGATAAAATTAGGAAGGCAGATTTAAGATTTATATTATAAAGGCATATCAAAGTTTGAGCCAAATCCAACAATGGACTAACAGTCTGTCAATCTATCCTTTCAGAAATATGATAACTAAAAAACGCAATGACGTTAACCATTAAATTTAATTTGTAACTTTGAAATTACAAGTGTTGCTCTTTGTTAAATTTTTTTTCCAGCCAGAATTTTTAGTTATGTGTGTCTGTCTATTTTTCCGTAAAAGTGAAAGCTCAAAAACATCTTTTCGTTTTGATAGAATCGTTTGAACAAGACCTATGAAACCTGATTCAGAAATTTTTATTAAATATTAAACAAAATAAACTGATAAGAAGTCTGTCTGTCCCTTTGTTCGAATATAAGGTAACAATATAACTACTAAACAAAAAAGTCTTGATGACCATTTGGTACATATAATAAATGTAATATAAATATTGTAAATTTATTTTAGATTTTGAAACAAATTCACCATCAATTTGTTGGTTTGTCTGTCTATATAGAAACATGTATATAAAATCAATAATTGGAAAACTCAATGACCGAAATAAAAGAAAATTTGTATTTGATCTTGTGATTATAATTGTACCTTATTGTCATTTTTTTGTTGCAATTGGCCGGAAAAAATTATTAAATTCTTATTCAGCATTTTGTCACTTGTATATTAGTCAGTGATTAATTGCCAAAAAACATCAAAGATCTAGGAAGAAATAAATATGGAAGAACTGTAAGATACTCCTTAAAACAATACGATCATTGCTAATTCTCACCGAAATAAATACCATTGTTATTTCAAATTAATTAAAGCAATTAAATATTAATAAATACCAATAAAAGTGTATGAATTATTTCAATGTCATTTTATGTTTTAAGATTTAATTACCTACATTTAATAAACATGTATTTTAAATGATTATTTTTAAATTTGACATTCCTTTCCTATATACTTTGGAAATTGTTCCATCTTGTCTTACTCCTTTTTTTAGACTGTATAATGAGCAGTAGTTAATTAACGTGGGTGATATCTGGGCATTATCCTCCGTTTCTAAACTTTTATTAAGAAAGATCTGACGAATTATCACTTATAAATCAAGATTCTAATTTAAGATTCTCTGATCTCATAGTTGGGATATGAGACTCCGTTAACATAACATATTGAAAAGAAAACTCTCAAAATAGGAAATAATAACTTAAATTTTTTTCCATTTTTCAAGCAAAATTTGAATTTGTTTTAATTATTCACTTTTTTGAACTTTTTTTTATTTTTTACCTTTTAAAAGACGGCATTTTATATCAGAATTTCACCGCAATTTCTGATAGGTATGCTTTATCGACTAAAAATTTTCATATTTATGCATCATCGTTGGCAATATATGTTCAAAATTTAATTATGTAAATCATTAATAAAGCCAAATTTCGATTCCATAATAGTGCTGCCATTACGTCCTGAGTTTAAAAAAACAATAAATCCCAAAATTACATAGTAGAAAACATGTAGAAATAAAAATGAATCATTAGTAAAATCTGCTTTCAATAATCTTGTCTCTGACTAATATAATTTTTTTAAACATTTGTTTTATTTAGAAACATAATCTTTGCATGCTACTGACAATACAACTTTCCTAAGAAAATTATTCAATAAAAAAAACTTTAAACAACATAACCGGTGTAATAATTCTTTTTGTTATTTCAACTACATCACCATAGCAACAAGATTACATATGTCACATTTTATTGACCGTTTTAAATTAATCGATATATTTACAGATCATAATAAGATAAAATAATTCTTACCTGATTGTACTGAAATACTAGTAGAATTCTATCAATAAATTTACATTAGCATCTGTCTTTGATGGTGATTGTTGCTATATTTTAACCTCATTATTAATGAATAGCTCTATGTGGGCAGTTCTAAGGAATTCATTGTTTGATTTTAGTGATAATACTTCCAAACTCAATTGTTTTTTCTCGTTATCGAAAAATGTCAGATTAGAGTCCTTTGATTTCGTCACGGTTGCATGCATAACTTAAGTTTCGACATATTAATTGGTATTTTTGAATTTTAAGACAATTTAAAAATCGTTTTTTTTTATCATTATTTTTATCGTTTTCTTAATCGTCATTTTCAAATTCCAAAAATCTGTTGAATATTTTGTGTTGTGATAAAATTTCAACTACCTTCCCTCTCCCCAACAAAGCATGTAGCGAAATTCACTTCTAATTAGGCTCATTCACAAATATATATTTTTTAGCTATTTCGAAAATATCCGTTTTTTTAGAAAATATTTCTCGTTTGTTCTTATATTTTTAATTTTTTCTTCAATCGTCAATTCACTAGTCGTAATTTTTTTCTTTCCAAAATTGGAAGTTGAATTGCAATCTAATTACTTTTTTTATAATATTTCTAGCATCGCTTTCTTTCGTAAATTGAAAATGCTTATCATTTTGTCTTCATATTTGAATCATATAATCTTAATGTTAATATGGTTTTAGTGATATAAGAAAAAATCAGTCATTTCAAATGTAGGAGATATTATGAAAACAAATCGATACATTTTTTGATGCAGCATGTTCTTTATTTTATCCACTTTTATTCAAATTATCTCGTTCCAAGTTTTTGAGATAAAAATTTTGTAATCAATTACTTATTTACTTAAATTTTATCAAAAATTTTGTAAATTTCTGCATTTATACGTTTTTATTATAATATATTATCTCAATCTTTTCAAAATTTGATTATCAGTTGATAGATTAATTTATAAATTTTTCATATATTTAGGAGGGGCACCTTATACTGAATTTGGAAAAAAAGATTCTTTAATAATTTAAAAAATGAATTAGAAATTAAATATAAAGATGTAGATTATATATATATATATATATATATATATATATATATATATATATATAT
>JAPMOQ010017299.1:233274-254382 GCA_026543055.1 Argiope trifasciata | reverse complement strand
AAAGACTCACTACACCCTAGACCGGGGCGCCAGCCTAAAATTTAATTCACACATTAATATGATTCCTACTTCATTCAAAATAAAATATACTGTAATAAAATTTCAGATATTCTTCTGTTTCTTCATTAATAGAAACAAGTCTTACATTATGCTGATGACTACATGTATGTGGAAATTATAATCTAATTATTAATATATATATTATAAAAATATTAAACTAAGATGAAAATGACAGCAATTTTTACTTTGATTTACCAAGGTCGAAAAATTAATATAAATTTCTATTCTATCAAAACCAACAAAGGAATGGTCGAATAACAGTAGTTAAAAATGTTCTACTGTTTCTCCATTGCTTGAAATAAGTTGAACATAACGCTGATGACTACATGAAAGAATTAATCTATGGAAAATATCTGCCAGTGCAATATCAGTTCAGTTCATGAAGGAAACTAAGAATTGAAGGGTTAGCAACAAACAAGGAGGTAGTTCTAATTATTCAAGTTTGTAGAAAGTTGTAAAATAAGCTTGAAAAAACTCTATTTCCAATGAGACCGATAGCTTCAATGTAGAACTAAGGACAAAATGTAATTAAGTTTGAATGTTGATTTCTCGCGTTATTTTGGCACCGAATGAACAGGAATTTTTTCACCACGTGATAGGGCATTTAACTCTAAATTTTCCCAAATTGGAGCTGTGTCCTTTTTGCATTAGACCCTTTAATTGTTATGCACAAGACTAAAAAATTTAATGTCATACCAAAAATTTGTCAGCAATTATTGATTTACAAAGGCTGAAAATTCAATTCTAGCTTTTATAGAACTGATACATAACCATTCAAATAAATAGAACAATTGATAATTTTTATTAGTATATTTTACTGTATTCTATAATTCCTGGATCACTGGAAACCAACAGAAAACAAGATGAAGACTACATCGAAGGATCAGAATCAGCTTTTTATTGTATTAAAAACATCTAACATAACTAAAAGTAGGATAGTCTAGATTTAAACAACTTATAATTCTATAATAATGGATTTTTTTCAGAAAATATTCGAAATTTGTCTTACATTTTTAATTGAAGTAAGATCTTTAGTTAAAGATAATGAATATTTCAATTAAAGATAAGTCAAAACTGCCATACATAGCAATTGGATGTACAGAAAAAAAGTTACGTCATTATCGTGATTTGAAGGAAACAGACTGTTCCATCCTGTCCGATAAAGTGGACTTGAACAGGAAGTCTGCGTTTCAGAAATAAGAAAGAAAAATTAAATGAAACTCCTTTCACTGAAAAAAAAAATAGATATCGGCTTTTAGAATCAATACGCACGAGGATAAAGCATCCTATTGACGAACGTGGAGTTTTATCGAGAATTAGATTGTATCTAGAAAAGTATCTAGTCAAACAATAATTTAAAAAAATTATTAGAAATGATAGAAAAAATATTGTAAATGATATATAGGCCAGAAGAAGTGCTACTAAGAAGCATTTTTTGGGAATTAAATAATTAGGATCTGTGAAATATTTTTTAAAAATTCATAATTAAAGTGGAAGATTTTAGAATTTTTTTTCTATTTAGGCAGCTGATGTTTTTTAAATAATGTAATGTAAAAATTCTGGCGCTAGTTTGAACTAATAACTAATTAAATAATGGGAAACACCAATCTGAAGCTGAATGAATATATCACGATAAACAATAAATTCAAAATAAGAAAATAAAGTATAAAAATGCACATACGAAAAATAATGGATTTTAAATGAAAATGGCAATAATATTTCATTTTTAGAATTAAGGACATTTAAGAATCAATGTATATTACTAATAAATAATAACAACCCTTAGCACTCTGATGTCTCGTCTTAGGCACCATTCAATGTAATGCATCATTTTGCCGTTTTATTTAATTCTTTTCTGAGATTTTGTTTGATAAAAATACTTAAGAGTAGTAAAAATACATAGGTTAATTTTCCAGGAAAATTCAGCGTTCAAAAAAAATCCTAAATATTAATTTTTCAGAGCAATGATCAAGCCATCTTATTCGGCAAATATTTATACATAGAATCACTTTTCGTACACAAATATTTGCCGAAGAGTTAATAAATAACGGTTTTGCTTAGCCGGGTGCACGCGACAAGTGACTAAATAATTTAGAGCAGCATCAAAAAAATGTCAACAAAACCTGCGCCAATTTGTATACAAATTTAACACTATAACTTTTTTGGCGCCTATTTTTTATGACGCTGGTCTAACTTATTTGGTGAATTTTCGCATGTGCCTGGCTAATTAAAAAGTATCTAAATAAATATTTGTAATTAAATTTTTAAATAATTTAAAAATATTTTTTAATGTAAAGAAATAATTTTAATAAATAATTTGAATGCAACGATTTTCAATAAAACTTCTAAATAATAATATTATATTTTAACAAGATTGCAATAATATATCCAGAAATTGAAAAAAAAAATAAACAGGAAAGTTTAAATGCTTTTTCCAGATCAAAGCATTCTGTCGCCAATTGCTATAAGAAAGAGTTTTGATCATTGATGCTTTTAAACTGATATGATGATACTGAACTGATGAATGATATTTCAGGTTCTAAATTTTTACTTTATAAATAATACTTACTCCACTTTGTGTGATGAGCCCAACATAGGCAGGAGCTAAAAAGCCTGTTAAGTTTGCTATGCAGTTCGTTATTCCCATCAAAGTGCCTGTATAAAAAAAAGAGCAAATGGAATGATCAATACCAAAATAAAGAATTGTGAAAGAAATTTATAATTTATTTCTAAAGCAAAAATGCTTAATTTTAGTTTCATTTTATATAATTATATAAAAATAAGATTTTGTATTATAAATAATAGTTTCTGGGATATGTTATATAAGTACGTATAAACAAATAAAATATTATAATCATTAAGCAATTCAAAGTTGAGAACCGTAGACGTTATCCAATTTTTCTGAGCAAAAAATATTAATTAATAAATAAAAAAGGAGCTCGTCTGTTGTCTGTTAACACGATATATTGAAATTTCATAGCGAAATTGTAGCATACGACAAAACACAAAAGTATTACTATAATATATTAAACAATTTATTACAAAATTATATTAAAGACAAAATTATTCCCTATCAAATTGATTCTCAATTGGATTCAATTAAGCATAGAAAAGAAGGAGTATTAAATGCCAAAAATCTTCGTTTATTACTCGATAAGGAAAATGAAGGGGGAAGAAACGTCCATTTAGCGAATAGCGGTGAAATAATGAGCTTAAGGAAGGAGCACTTCTGGTAGGCAAGGTAACCTTGTTTCTTTATAGCCGTTCTCATGAGGAGTGCAAATTATCATTATATCATTTATCAAACAAGTGTGGAGCAGTGGGTACAATGGCTTATTTGTATATTTTTAAATTTTAAAACAGCTTTTCTATAGTATATTTTTAGTGCATTGTTTTTTCTATGGATGTATCATTTTTATCTTTTTAACATTCTAAATATTTCTGTATGTGTTCTATAAAAATTGTTTTTCCACTATTTTTGATCATTTCTAAGTTTAATTTTAGGTTTGTTTGGTGGTGTATGACATGCCCATGTCATATCGGGGGGGAAGCTAAACTTAAGTTTAAAGCTAATTTTTTCTCAAAGGATGCTATGCCACGGACAACGCCGTACTAGTACTGCTAGTTTTACAAATACGGAGTTTAGTAAGATGAAGAACATAATAATTAATAAGTTTATATTGACATTTCATTTGTTGTTTTTACCTACTAAAGTACTTTGTGAACCCAGATTACAAGTGTTGCTATAATATTAGAGAGCATAGTTAATTCTTTTGCATTCCGATAGATGGTACACTTGCGTAACGAACTCAGGGGTCATATAACCAGACAGAATTTGGAAAGCGAGGGAGGCGAAATAGTTTTTTAAGATTAATATGTGTACGTGCTCTGCGTAGCAATTGTCAGTTCAATCCTACTAAAGTGAATCGAACCGTTGTTGTTTTATCTATTGTATCATGATTGGATAATAAATCAGCACTGTCATTCTTGCAAAATAAAGGAAATTAATCTAAAATGTGAACACTTCATAGTGGAGTGAGCTCTAAAATGTTACACTTTGTGTGATTTTGTGGATTTACACGATCCGCAAACTGTTTCAGTAATAGCATTTAAAACAATTAAAGTCAAAAGGTTCCGAATGTGAAAATGAAGTTATTACTAAGAAACTGAAATCCATTATCTGTAAATATTATGAAGACAGATACTTACGCCACCAATCGAAATTTTTATTAAAAACGAAAGCACAGTGTAATTACTATACGTAGAGAGATCTATCTTGATCCTTCATCAGTACATTAGGATAGCCTGCTTCAACAACTACACATGATGACATAAGGAATGCTCAAACTTAAAAAAATTGGAAATTTTTGTATAATTTTTGATAATTATAAAATACTAGTCGTCTTTGGCGATCAAATATTTTGCCAGCAATAATGCTCTCTAAAATCTTCAATTAATATTTTATGTAACTTGTTCTAATAATAAGTTTTTCAGAAAAATATTTCAAAACCTCAAATTTTGATAGGCATATGATTCACTCACATTATTTTAAAAGTTTTAAATAATAAAGTAATATGTATCTCTCTAATTTTTTTCAGCATCCATAAAATTTCTACTTTAAGTTTAAGTGGAAATGGTGAAACTTTAATAATATAAAAACATTTTTCACTGAACAAAGCTTATTATTATTTTTTTATAATATGAGTACTGAAAACAGAGTCGTTCAGCATTTAAATCTTTCATAATTCATGTAATATCTGAAGAATTTTTCAACAAAATTTTCTCAAATTCATTATGAAATTCAATTTTTGTTTTATTTTCAAAAGGCTTTAAATGCTCCGAATAACAACATTTTTTTTTCAGTCAATAAATTACTTACGAAAAAATTATGAAGTTTAAATTTTATACAGACCTCAGTCCCAAAGAATCGCATTCTGCGAAATATTATTAACACTTCAACTTTTAAATAAATAAATTTATTTAAAAGTTGTGTTATTATAAAGTTTACATTTATATCTTCTGGTATCAAATTTTGTCACTTTATGAAATTTTGAATAAAATGGTTTAGAACAATCAACAATTTCATAATTAACATGTTTCATAAGTAACACATAATTAACATGTAACATAACTTTAACATTAAAACATGTTTGAATTAAATTTTGTTGATTTTTTGAATTAGTAAGGCAGATGTTGTAAATGTGTCATGAAAGAGCGATTTATCGCTTCTGAGGTATAATTTTTTCCCCTTTTTTTTCTGTTTGGCGACTTATCGCCAACAAAAAGTTATAACTTTGTTCAAATATCCTCTATGTATCCGATTCTCCCGCATGGTCAATAAAGGACAGGGTTGTATGAAGTTATACTTAAAGAAGCACAAAAAAGAAAACGGAGATCAACAGAAAACATTGATGCAAGGTATCGAAAGATATATCTATAAAAATATATTTTAATTATAATAATAATATAATTTTTTAAACTTTCTTCTTCATGTTTAATTTACAATAATAGTTGATAGGGTTTTTTCATCTGAGCTTTTATCAAGATGGTTGCAAGATGTAGACAAATGCTAATTTTTTTCCCATTCATGTGTTATATGCACATGCAGGTTAAATTTTATTTTTATTTTGTGCAAGATAAATTTTTGAAAAATGTGATTAAATTATTTTTTAAAAATTTCATCCAAAATAGAAATTTAATTTGTTGGTTGAAAATTAGTATCAATAAAAAAATAATTTTTTTGATCTTCAGTATGATGTAAAAATCAGGTGTGTGGTATAATATTTTCGAAAATTATAGTGGAGAAACGCCAAAATGTTGCTTAATTTTTAATTTAAAATTTGAATTAAAATTCCGAAATAATTACTCCGAGTTATACATTCCCGGCCACCTAAGTATGCAACTGTCAAACTGGACTGTACAGCGCCAACACAAACACACACATATTGAGTTTTATTATAAGTATAGATATAGATTCGCTCAAAGTTAAATTAATTTTTTCATGAGTTTAAATTTTATTTTTAAAAAATCCCTTTCACTGCATACTATCCAGTAAAAAGTAAATCCTAATTAATTAATTAATGTATTTTCTTACACTAAAATTTGATATATCTAACGCCGAGATCAAATTTATTTTGCTTTTCAACAAGATGAAATTTGCGCATTACCTTTTTAAAATTGAAAAATAAAATAATTATATTGAAATAAAAATGTATTCAACAAGGTTCAATAAAAGAAATGGCAATCCTTGCGATATATATATATATAAACAATTTAATGGAATGTATTAAAAATGATCAACTATTAACATTGCCAATTGCCTCAATCTTAATTGTCGACAATGTTTCGGCATAGCATTAACATGTAACAATTAACTATAAAATGTCTCGAAAACAAATTTTATTTTATAAATAATTTGTGATACAAGATACTTCTAACGGTGTTTTACTAATATTAAGAGTAAATCAAACCATTGAAACAAAAAATAATAATAATTACATAAATCAGAAACATAAAGAGATGTGGCGATAAAAGTTTTATCAGACAAATGAGAGAAAAAGACACGCTAGTTGAAACATATATGATAGAGAGAAATACAAGCATACATTGTCACAACTGTCAACTAAAATGAATAAAAACATGCGAAGCATGTATAGTTTCAGATTACAACATATGTTTTTAGTATTTTGAATTTAACATTTTGTCTTACTTCTTAAAAATGAATTCATTTTCTACTGATCGTTACAGTCATAAAATCGATTTTTAAAATGTTTTTCCAAAAACAACTGTTGGCAAAAAACTTTTTTTTTCAAAATTTTATTTTTGTCATTTTTTTTTATAGTTGGAAATCAACTATAATACCATCTTAAGTTGTAGAACAAACATTTAAAAAAAAATTCTGTTAGTGAATTCTGATTAATAAAAAAATACTTATAGACATTTTTCGGTTATTTATATTTTCTCAGAAAAAAATAATCTAAAAAGTAATACATATACCGATTTTAAATTTTAAGTAGTTATTCCCTCACATGTGCTTAAGTAGAATTTTAAAAATTTGTCCCGAATTAGACAAAGAAATGAAAAATATTTTCCAAAATTTACAACATTTTATACTTTATGTCTGGTATAATTAAATAATATATTCATTCTATGCGACGATTTATAAGTGCTATTAATATTTAAAACCTATTAAAGCTTTCCTTTCATAACAATAGCCTTTAACTTAAACATGAAAAATCGGTTTTAAAACCCCCCTTCCTTTACCTCTGATTCGGCAAAAAATCCAGATATAAATTTAGAGGCTTGCTTTAGACACCCAGCACAACTTAAGCCAATCAAATTACTGTTATTTGTTTTACTGGTTACTTTTGCCGGCGACCTGTTATAGGGATAGCAAATCTTCCCTGTGGCTGAGCGTAAGTTGTACTAGCGAATGTGTATGGTATCCTCAAATGAGGAAGAAGTTAGGCGTCAACCCTCGGGTGCTCAAGGGCTATGGTCTCTGCACATTCGGTTTAATTCATCGACAGTTCATAAGAGGGTTTTTAAAGTGCCATAAATAACATCAACGTGGTTACATTTTGTTATATTTCATAAAATTTTAATTAGACTAAAAGATGTGCATTTGATTGAAAGGCAAATGTTGCTTTAAAAATTAGGAAACGATAATAATTAAAAAAAAATGCAAAATGCATAAAGAAAAAGGAAAGTTAAATGAAACAAATTAAAGGAAATTAATTTTATAGTTTACAATTTGTAATTTGATATCGTATAAAATGTCTGTGGGCCGCGGTAGCCTGGTTGGTAGAGCGTCAGTCTCGTAACCGAAAGGATGCGGGTTCTGTACTCGTCTCAGCCAAAGACCGCCGTGTTGGCTAATGGCAGTTGGGGCACGTTAAATAGGTCGTGACTGCAAAGTC
Organism: Argiope trifasciata; assembly: GCA_026543055.1. NCBI lineage: Eukaryota > Metazoa > Arthropoda > Arachnida > Araneae > Araneidae > Argiope > Argiope trifasciata. The sequence goes on along the minus strand of JAPMOQ010017299.1, from coordinate 246,403 downwards.
TTCCAAGTTCCCATAACAAAACGATACCTCTGGGGGTACTGAATCAGGGATGAGTCGTCTCTGATTTGGATCTAAATTCTGACTTGCGGATGGATGAATGAGTGTATGAATGAGTTCGACCGCCCCCTAAAATGGGTTGTGTCGTGTGTGTTCGAGCAAAGTCGTACTTTCGCCTTAACGGTGCTCGTTAACAACGAAAGGCGCACACCTCTGCCTTAATTCGAAAGAGCTCCGCTCATTTGTGCTTGTTATGACCAAGTGGTATTAGAATCACCACTACCACCCATAAAATGTCTAAAAAATGTGTGGAAAAATTTCATATGCGGTATTATCATTTCATAATTTGCTAAATATATTTACGTATTCTATAGAATATCGAATTTCAAAATATATCAGTTTGAATCTTCAGATCGGAGTTTTATTCGAATATAATATTTTATATAATTTGTAAAGAGAATGGAAGGAAAAAGATAAATTAATCATTTGCAAATCAATTCTTATGTAAGCATGTTGTTATCATATCTTTTGGAAAAAGTTAAAATACGTGGAAATTCTTCAGCAGGAATAAGTTATTATCATAAAAAACCGATTAACAACAATAAGTATTATCTTATATTTCTAAAAATGATAAAAGAGCTAAAATTTTGGTTTTAAATAGACATTGTTAAAACTATTACTTCATTTGCATTGCTTTATCTGTAATAGATTAGATTTGACGCTGTAGATACAGATCATAGTTTATTTTATTACAACTTGTTGCCTGAATTTATTTTATTGCCTATCATTATTCAAAAATATAACTTATATATTTATTTAATTTACATTTTTTAATACACTTTGTCAATAATTTGTATTTTCTAATAGGAAATATAAATATTTGTGTCTCTACTTTGAATTTTCATAAATATTGATGCTTAACCACGATTTTGTCATAGGTAATATTTCTTTCCTATATTTAATTAAATATCTATAGAAATAACCATTTTTCAAATATGAAAGTAATATTGATGCGTACATTTCTATTTGGCCGAGGGTATTCTAAGAAGCATTAGATTTTTTTTTCCGTCTATAAAAAATAATTTCAAAAGTAAGGGAAAAGGGTTGATCACATATCATATTGAGACATATTATGCATTTACCAGACAAACAATCAAACAAAATGATTTTCAACACTTTATTTCATTGTTGTAATGAAATTCCAGATGTTTTTATTGTTTTATCAAACATTTGATCATGTCATTTTGATCCATTGTCGGTAACAAACAATAAAATTAGTTACATGCTCACTTTACATGAGAAATGAATAAAATCGTCTTAACACGAAGTACGAAGTGAAATTTGAAAACAAATTACCCTGAAAATATCACTGACTCTCTGAACCGATCGAACTCACACGGATAAATAATACTGGATGGCCTGGCCGCACAACAGTAACACAGGCTGAAACTGTGTGCTAGTTTTAAAGGTCATCACCGTTCATGGCACAACATTGTCAGTATGTCCCGTCATCGATGGGATGAGCCAGACCCCCATTTTTTCGTGTACCCTCCGGGGTAGTGAAAATCAACCATCATAATGGAAATTTTTCATCCTTATTTCGAGGTGCACCCCAGGGGAAATAAATGTAACAAATAAAGGTAATAATAAAACTAATCAAATTATTATCATGATACCTAAAAGTACCATAGGGAAATCATAAGGTGCACTTTAAAAGCATATTACCCTGACAATTATGTTTGCAATGGTTCAATGATATCATTAGATGCTACTTCATAAAGAGTATTATTTAAATAATACATAGAACAAATAAAGGTAATTTAAAACTTCTCAAATTACTATTACAATATGGTTAATAAAAATATATTAAGGAATTCTGAGCATTTAAGCTGTGTTTTAGAGACGTAGTTATTATTCTTGATAAACTAGTAACACCTGGTTGATTAATAATAGAAAAGATGCATTATACCTCTATGTGTAGAAGATAGTAGACTTATGAGAAATTTATAGAAGCTTTCATTTTTTATTTTATCGCATTCAATTATTTTATTAGTTTATGCTATATTCTAGTTATAATGAAATGATTCAAAAGCCGAGTAGCATTAATTTATTATAAACGCATCAAAATGTATCCAGAAATGTCTGGGCATTATAACTGCATTATGTTTTTAAAAAAATGTAGATGTAATATTTAGTTTAATGAAAAATGTACACATAAGTTAATTTTTGAAAATGATAACACACACCCTGTGCAAGATCAACTCAGCCTTTCATCCTTCAGTGGGTTGATGAACTGAGGACCAAGAATGCTTGGGAACTAAAAACTGTGAGATCCTCTTTCGGCTGGTTATCTAACCGGGATATGCGCCTCGCACTCCAGGGCCCTCGTCTAAGAAAGCAGATATTATCACTGTAGACCTTGGCCTAAATAGGGCTGTCGTGCCACTGAGTTGAATCTAGTTTTATATTCTATCATAGATTTTTCTGACTGCATTATTTGATGACTTAACCACTATCACTGCGCAAATATACCAAATTATTCGTTTCCTTTATCTTTTATTAAACTTCAAAGAAAATATCGCATCTAAACTGTATCATTGAACTCGATATAAAGCTTTTGGCGCAAATTTTCTGTATTAAGCAATTTTCTATCTAAACTTTTATTTTTAATTCTTCTGAAATACTATTTAGGATATGTATGTAAATAGCAAAAATCCAAAAATTATTTAAAACAATTGCTTACCAGCGAATTCAGGGCTCATATCCACGTGAGTGACATTGAAACCAGAATGACTGAAGCCGTTTAATCCTACTGAGATTGCTAAAAGTATTATAATAACAGTGGGCTCACAACCGACGTATGGGATTAGAGCAATAAACACAGCAGGAGAAAAAAATGCTGTAAGAAAATTAAGGAATAACACATTAAAGGTGCATGAAATATGTAGATCATTATAAAATAACTTCTATACTTAATGCAGTATAAACTTGGAAGGTCTGCATTTAACGTAATGGGTAAGATTACATTTTTTAAATTCATTTCTCTAAAATACCAATTCTTCTATTTAAATGACGCACCCACAAAAATTACAGAATAACAGAAAAATGTCCTGTGAGTTTTTAAGAGAGCTATGATTCATGATTTTTGCATTATTAAGGCTGTATTTTTTAATAAACAAAGATATTTTATTATTTTGGCATCTTATGTCAAATATGCTTAGAGAAAATATTGTAATCGTCCAAAAATTAGGCTACGAGATTCGGGCAGATCTCTATGTTTCAAACTTTCCTTTAGATAAATATATTTTTTTAACATTATATCTGACTGTTTGGCAGCATAAAAACTTAATAGCTTTTTTAGCTACATAGTTGCAAGTTAGTACATTAAATTAAATTATTACATTACATTAATTATCCAATTTTAAATTAGATATTTTAACAAAAAGTTATCGCACGTATCTATTCGGATGCAACTGAACACACCTTTCAAACACAACATAAACGGCCTAGTTAACCGTAACTGGCTGCGACGCCCACTCGAAGGCATTCTGATGAGTTGAATGACCAGAAAATCACGACATCTTTAATGAGAACTATGATAGAGTTCTAAGGAGCATCACCGGCATCGGTACAATCTCTCCCATAGGAAGCTTGTCTTGTCATCGATAGAGGTAGGGTCACCTTTCCACACTATTTCTAAAACCATCATCGCGGAGATATAATCTAATCATCATTTTGTAATCTACTCAATACTGTTTCTGAGATTTCAATTAAGGAGGGGGAGATATACTAAGCAAATAAAATGAAGCACAGATCCATCAAAGGATTAGCCATTCGTTAATTTACGCATACATATGCGTTACAGTCTGATTCACACGGACTTAAATAAAAGAAATGTAGTATACAGTAATTTTACTGAAATTATAATTTTGAGCGAAATTTTTATTTCAATCGTCCAAAAATAAAGTAGTAAAATTATATATTTGTTTTCTTTATTATATTACGACAAACATCTATTTTTCAAGAATTCTGAATAGAAAAATCTGAGCGTTTGAGATGTTCATGACTTTGAGTAAGATCCACATTTTTTTACGAGGGGAGAGGGATAGTATTTTTGCTCAGTAGTATATAAAAACATTCGGACGATAATTCTTGCTAGTTTAAAGGTATCGTGTTTTAATGAGTATACTGATGTAGATCCCAATATGGAAAATATGAACCACGTAAAAGGGTCCCTAGCACGAGCTTCTAATATGTCGATATATATACGTTTCGTCTGATAATAATCTAAAAAAAAACTAATATAACTTTCTAAGTTACAGAAATGAAAATTTATACCAATGCTGTTAAACCACTTTCGAATCGTATTGATCCTGAATTTACCACTAGCCCGTAATCTGTCTGCTATGAAACTTGCACAAATTGCCAAACATGCTTGCATTAGGTATGGGATAGCTGATAGCATACCATTCTGCAAATAAAGGGAAAAATAATAAGGTTAGATTTCATAAAAACCAATCCAAATTTATTTAATCTGTAGATCGATTTCGTGTTGATGAAAATACTGGGTATTTATACAATTGCAAATTTACAATCAAATTTTAATTCCTCCACTTAAAATTTGCAGGCATAAAAGTTTTTTTTCCATAAATTTGAAAAATAAATTGTAATTATACTAGCACTTAATATTAGAAATATCATTAAAAATATTTAAATAATTGCTGCATTCTAAATGCATTTGTCATCGCACACACGATGATTTGGTAGTAAAGTCTGGGCTTCCAAGCCGGCGGGTTTCAGGTTCGGTACCCGATTCCCCTGCAGAACCGTTGCGTAAGTGGTTCTGTTGCATGCTTATTTAGCCAGGGCCAAACTTTCACTCCCTGCTATGGTGTGGAAGTTTGGAGAGGGGTGCCAGCTCAGATGTCCTCCTCGTCGAGTGTGGCTCAAAATTACGAGGTCCATTTCAAAATAGTTGTAGAGTTGCTTTAAACAAGAATTTTAATATAACTAAACTAATCAAAGTTTCTTTATAATTCTGTTAGATATAATTTATAACTTTGATAGATCGTCTTTATACTTAGGTCAGTGCACAGTTTTCCCTTGACGTAAAAACGCCCTTCTTATGAATAACCGTGTTGTAGATTTTTTACAATACTACATACCAATCATGATCTAATCACATAGAACAACATCTAAACAGTTCAATGTTGTTTCCCCCTTTTCCATTTGATAGAACTTAACAAATGAAAAATTGTATATAAACATGATACTGAAATTTAGTTAGTTGTTTCATAAAGGTTTATTCAAAACAATTACCTTAAAAAAAAAGGAAAAATTTCCTTGTAAATAGCAATTGGTTGAAAAACTTTAATCCAGAAAAAAATTAAAGCTTTGTTTATGTATGTAATAATTATTTTGTTTTGTTTAATGGATGTCAAATTTTGAAGAAATATAAGGATTATTTTGGAATTGATCTCTAAATTTTGAATTGCGGTGAAATAAGGGAAGCGACACATAGGCTGGCATCCTCCACTCCAAATTTCCGCATTACACCAAGGGGAGGACATTTGCCCCTACAGAGTTAGCATGCACAACACCAACTTACATTGCTACTCTTCCAGGGAATCGCCATTGGCATCCGGAAGCCAGGACCTTATCAGCAGACCACTGTGTCACATACTACAAAAAATGCATAAGAAACTTTTGGTCAGCACTCAAATAAAATGAATGCTGTAATCCATTTCACTCCATATATGATGAACTAAGCTCGACAATCAATTAATTTTGCATCTAGATATCTATCTTAGGTGTACCGTTGTTAAGGTCATGGCTTTGGAACAGGAGGGTTTTCATTCCCAAGTTATACTTGGGAATGAAATGAACACCTCATGTTTATTGTCTTTCTGTTTAACAGAAATGACAAAAAGCACTGCCTTTATACATATATGAAAATTAAGACTTTCTTACGAATTTAACTCAACGTTTTTATTCCTATCTTTTATTAGAAGTAAGTTATAGCATTTGTTATCTATTACGTGTTTTGAATAACAATGAATGATTGAAAACAGCATATGCAATCGAACATTGAAATTTCACAACGGACACATAATTATAGGGTACATGGCTAATTCCAAAAACTTTATAAAGGAAAGATAAAAATTAGAATAAGATGGTAATCTTACTTGCTTAATGTCAAAGTGAAGAATTTTGGCTAAATATGTTGGTAGTTCTGTTAGTAAAGTATAAAATCCCCAGTTTTGTCCAAAATGTGTGATAACCAAAGCCCATAAGAAACGAGACGTTAAAATAGCTTTCCATGGCACAGCTGGAGTCTATAAAAAATATAAAAGTGTGTGAATTTACAGAAAGGTATACAGTTTCACATACACACCCACACAAACGCTCTCTCTCACACACAAATTCTCGCTCTCTCACTCACAAATATTTTCTCACCCTTTCCCTCCCACACACACACTTGAGATCTCTCACATACATACAAAAACACTCTTTCTCTCCCCCTCTCTCTGACACACAAACTCTCTTTTACACGGACCCACTCTTTCAATCTTTCACAAACACTCCCTTTCTCTCACACACATACTCAATCTCTCTATGTCTTATCTATACACACGCACAATCTCTCTCTCTCACACACAAACACTCTCTCCCTCTATTTCACACACATACCAAAACGCTCCTTCTCGCTCTCACACACACTCTCTTTCATGCTCAGAATCACTTTCTTCCTCTCTCACACACGCACACATACGCTTACACACTTCACTCTATCGTACACGCACATATAACTCTCTCGCACACAAACATATACTCTTCCCCTCTCTCTCACACAAATAAAAACTCTTCCACCCCTCTCTCACGCCCAAACGAAAATTTCCTTCCTCTCTCTCTCTCTCTCTCACACACACACACACACGACATTAATTTTGAATTTAGTTTCGAATGTTTTTAGTCAACTTTTACATTTGTGAAAACGGATTTGAGATTTTGCTCTCGCTTTCCCTTTCGGTTGAAAATGATGCAGTCTAACACATATTTTTTAATAACTTAATAAAACGCATAATCTTTGTTTGATTTCTATAGTTTATAACTTACCTGGGTTCATTTGCATTGACCAGGGAAGGACACTTCTAGCTCTAGGATTCTAAATTTCTATTTGAGTAAGCAACTATACTTAGTAATTTTCGAATTGTACAAAAATATATTAATTATTATTATTCATTAATTAATTTTTTACATATTTATTTACTATTTACATTCTTACTCCATGTGGTAATGGATGTGAAAAAAGGCTGAACACAACGATCTATTATATCCTCTGTATCAAAGTGTATGTTTGTGTATGTGAAGGTGTCAGTAAAGGAAGCTGCTCGGAAATCAAACGACTGTATTTAGCAAGTTAAGAAGGATCAACATAAAATTACTTCATGCAACCTTATTATTTTTCGTATCCTGATCTCTATTTCACATTTTTCAATTTCTCAGCAAATACTCCCGTTTCTGTGAGATTGAAGGTAATGGGACTCAATAATTTTTTAAATAATTTTAAAATCACCAAGCCTTACTGTCCAAACTCCAGAAGAATCTTGTCCTCTCCGGATGTACTTAATCTCTTCTTCCGTTATACAAGGGTGAAGTTCGGGAGTTTCGTACACCAAGAATAACCAGAAAAACGTCCAGATGATTCCCAGAAACCCTGAATGAAATTTAAAAAAATATTTCTTTAAATATAGTTTTTCTTTGTCAAATATATAAAATGATTTTTAAATTTTCAAGGTATTTTAACAAAATGGACTTAAAAATTATTATGTTAGAGATATTAGCCATCCAGAATCTTTGTTTTTCTGATAGCTAAAAGAAGGAAAAGTATGAAAATGAATATATTCTCAACAATTTCAAATTATCCCCTATTTTGCAAAATTGTTTTACAAAAAAAAAAAAAAAAATCAGCACTTGAGCTTTGTTAAGATGTTCAGTTTTGTTACGCAAAAGGATAATTGAAGTAAACTTAAAAAATTAAAAAGGGAAAACTGCTAAAGGATAATTAATAGCACAGTCATCTTGGAAAATGTATCTTTTGTACAAAATTTATTTAAATAATAATAAGAATATCATAGATGGTTCCTTTTATATGACTAATCGTTCATTATAAAATCAAAATGTCGTCAGTAACTGCAATATGAATGGGTGAAAGAGGAATTCAATGATAAGTCCTCAATAAAACTCCATTAATTCGCTAAATACAAAAAATATTTTTTGGGAGCTCCCGAGGCAAATAAATTATGATAGCTTCAAATTATTTCTTACAAGTAAATAAAGATAATTCCAGGTACAAAATAACTCTCCACCCCAACTTTGTTGACTAGAGCAAATGTCTCCCTCTTTGCTCCTTAAGAATTATTTCATCTTCAAAATTATTCGTTTTGAAACTGTTTTATTTTCTTATAAGAGTTTCATGATCATTGGAACGACTGCATTTATATACAAAATAATCAGAAATTAATGACTTATTTTATGTCATTAACGGAAGATTGTAGTAACTAGAATGCTGATCTCCACATTCAATACTTTCTTGAGTCTGAAGAACCCATTTTTCGGATTTTATCTGTGAATGCAATTGTTCAAAAACACTTAGAAATACATGCAGAAAATTTGTTACATGGTATTTAACCAAATTTGCACATTTCTGTCAAAGTTTGAACGAAATCTATACAATGGAAGTCTGCTTGTCCGAACACAAAACGTGAAGAACTAGAGCAGCAAAATCTAACACAAAAACCGAACCTCTAAAATGTAGATTCTTATCATATTTTTAGCAAACATTGTTGCCAAAAGATTTAATAGTAAATTGCCTTGTACTATTGTACGTACGTAATAGCGATAACACAAACATACAAAACTTGAATAAATGATGTCTTGAATGTCTTTTTTTTTAAAGTAAAAACTACAGTTTTGTGGCAGATTTTGATTCAATCAGTCTTAAAAAAATATTCCAAAATGTGTACTCAGTTTCCTTGGCTAAGAAGTACAAAACTCTCATACGCAGCACTCCAAAAATTAAAAACATTCGCATTTTCGTTGCTTAAGGCATTCGTCACAGAAAACCCACCGATGAAGACAGTAATTTTATGACGAACTTTAGTATCTCTTGTTTCAGAAGTGCCATCTAGTGCCAATAGTTGGTTTTAGTCACTCATGCGTCACAGCTCATACAAAGGGGTGGATTTCATTCAGATATATTATTCACTCATCCGCAGATCGTAATTTATACAAGAATCAGAGAAGGTCTAAATTACGATCTGATCCAGTACCCCTGTGGTATTGTCTCTACTTAGAGAACTTTGTTGCTACGACAGATTTATACGTTCACCAACCGCATTTGCACGAAGGGCCTTCTGCCGGCAGGGGAATGCTGGAACCTGCATCCTACGTCCTACCAACCAGGCTATCTTATGCCACATTTGCGTTTTTGATATTCATAAACATGGGATGTTACAGAGTTTATAACCATTCGTCTTCAATAATTACCACGGCTAGCTTTTAACATATTTATTGGTAGACTTCACTAAACATAAACATATATACGAACAGTTATATAACAAAAGGGAACAACACTTACACGTCTAACTTAATGAAACAGTTAAGACATTTACGACGAACAAAGACATTTACGAAATATAAAAAGATAGTCCTCAACCGAGATGCTTTCTCTACGATGGCTGGAGGTCCACTGGCTGTATTATCCAGATGGCGCTGACGTTTCGTGGCGCTGACTTTTCCTCTAGGTGACATTGCCCACAGTTCCGTTATAAGTTTTAATTATAAGAAAGCATGAAACGAATTTTTTATTACAGATAATATGTGAAAATTTTAAGCAGAACTCCCGCTGATTTCTTCAAAAGTTTTAAAAAAAGGCAGAATGTCTATCTACCTGTCTTCGAAAACCGTCTTAAAAATCACTTTGATGATAACCTAATTAAAATTTTCTTATGTACAATGATAAGAAAACTATCCATAATTTAAAGGTTAATGAACCGAATGATATTTGCTGTCTAATAGGTTAATCGATTGAATCAATCTATTAATATCCAATCATCTATTAGACGTTAACGTTCCTTTATTTTAAAAATTTTGATTTAAAAGAGATTTGATGCAGAAGTTATAATAATCAATTCGCTCCTTACCAAATATATAGAATACAGAGGGCCAACCCAAGGTGTCGATGATTATGCCGGAAAGAGCGAAAGATATCACATTGCCCACGGCGGCACCGTTAAATACTATGGAAGCCATGCGACTTCTTTCATTCTTTGGTGCCCATCGCCCCAGCAGAGCGTTCATGGCGGGAAAAGTAACGCCCTACAAAACAGAAAGAAAACTGAAAAAAAGAGATGGCAAATTATAATAAATTGCAAACAAATGTTAAATCTTTAAGCTGCTGTCATTAAAAAAGTTGTATTAGTTAAAAAATATCCTGTTACGTGATGCACTTATTTCAATAAATCTAAATGAATAAAAGCATTTGTTCCAGATTCTTACGATGGATACAATGATTTTTTTCCCTTATTACAAAAATTAATATTAACTTTTTATATAATTCTCTTATTATATTTTTGAAAAAATATTATTACTAATTTGGAATATGTCCATTTTTAAACATTTCAAAGAACGATTACAAAGCGTTTAACAAAAGTATTCATTTCAATAAATTTCAGTGTGAGCATCTTTGGTTACGCGAACAATGTCAAAAGGATATTTTTAATTTTCGAAAAGCGTTGCTCAACATTTAGATCATTACACTAGACAGCATCTATAATTCTAACTTGGAGTGTATTGTAACGTGCACCTGTTCTATTCATTATAAACTGCGTTTCCAGACAGCTGCCTATTATCTGTTAACGCCCTGCGTTGTTAAGAGCCACCAGATTTTGGGATGGTGAATCTCCGTATCGTCAATTGGTTATGATCTGGTTATTAGACAACATGCGAAAATTATCGGGGGGGGGGGCAGAAAACTGTCGCAACTTTAAAGAAAAGGAGTGCTCAACATCTGGATGGTCCCTTGGTGAAGGAATATCATTGACACGTGTTACAAAGTGGTCAATTGCTAGGACGCGCCATTGATTGAAGTCCCATACCATGAAAGACTGGCGCCTCAATTGAGTGTAATTTTTGGTTGCCAATGGGGAACTGGCTTGGACAGACAGCGATTAAGCAGGTGGATTAAGATAAACAAATAAACCTCTAAATGTTAAAGAAACAATAGAAATCATGAAATATAGGCATAACCACTGGATTTTTTAGAAACTATATAATTGATAAGATCGAAAATAATAAATTAATTGTAATAAATAATCTATAGAATTCAATAAATCTTACTTCACCCAATCCTTCAATCGCTCGAACAATGATGAGGGGCCACACTCCCCAGAAGGCGGCATATGGAGTCAGCAAAGTGAAGATTGATGTTATGAAAACGCCAATGCCGTAAAGCCACTTTGCCCCATATTTTTCTGCGAAGAAGCCTCCTGGAATTTGTGTGATGACGTAACCATAAAAGAAAGATCCCAGAATTACAGATTGCGTTGAAGGACCCCAATCAAAGTCACCATCCTGTAAAAAAGGAATTTAAAAGGAGAATTTTACACGAGTTAAAACAAAATTTTAATTAAATGAAAAAAAAACGTAGTTCCTCCCCCCCCCTTAAAATTCCTACATTTTTACCGAATCCTAAAATATACAAGCTAAACATATTCATGGTATAACACATAGGGCAAACGGCCTTCCCAGATTTGCTGGTACATACGCATTCTTTTGCTACGATTAGTTTTTGCACGATCATTTTGTATAAATAGGACTTAGCTTCGTTGATGCGTTGTTGAATTTCTTTCCTCAATGTATGGGTGTGTATGGGCTTGTTGGCCTAGACTTTAGACTTTAAACAGCCCCATAAAAAGAAATCCAATGGTGTTAAATCGCAAAATTTAGTTAGTTTAGTTTCGAATTGTTGCCGCTATATGTTCATTATTTTTAAAATATAAAGAAAATAAGTTCCTTTCTACAAACTATCAGCTGTCAAATGGTTTTTTATAGGGTTGTCAACATTTAACTGCGAGAATTGTGGCAAATTTAAATCTTTCGGTAACTTCGGGATACTCTGTATAAGAGAAGTACTTATAAAAAAGTATTTGCTCTTACTCTTCATATTCAAATAAATATAAAAGTATTTAATGTCACTTTTCCATTGCTTAGCTTTGTTTATACATTCAATAAAGTTGTATTTTCGAAGAATAGCGCAGACATCGATTGGAAATTTTTAACGTTGTGTTAACCTGAATAATATGTATATTGGCAGAGTGACGAAAATTCGGATCAAATACATTCCTGTATAAAAAAAATTGAATGCTTCTTTGAATCTTATACAATTTCACACCTAGAGACAGAATCAAACAGAATTTGACACACATGTTTCTTACTATTTAGAATAACCTTACTATTTTAGCTGTAATGCTAAAATTTTTCCGCGGTCTTCTGATAAGTGTTAAAGGATTTTAAGTCTTTTTGCAATACATTTGGAAGACATACTTCAATAGAAATTATTCCTATATCATCTTAATATAAAAATATTAATTTTTCAAAGGCATACATGTTATTTATGTGTAGCTGTCTTTGAAATTTCAATCAAATGGAGTGTGGGAAATGAAACAATCATCAGTTTTCTAGAGAGCTTGTCCGATTTAATTATAATAAAAAAGTATGAATTGAATCAGGAATGGAAATAACAGTAAAAGTATGAATTGGAAAATTGGACATTTTAGAATGAAGTAACATGGGAAAAAAGGAATGAAAATTAGAAATTTTACTAAGAATTCATATTAATCACTTTTGCAAAATGTACTCACACACACACACACGCACGCACACACACACACACACACACACACACACACACACACACACACACACACACACACACACACACACACACACACACACACACACACACACACACACACACACACACACACACACACACACACACACACACACACACACACACACACACACACACACACACACACACACACACACACACACACACACACACACA